>RJWT010016426.1:0-19879 GCA_004365215.1 Cuniculus paca | reverse complement strand
GAGAATCTGTGTAGGAGGCTCTAGAGATACAGAAATTAATAGACAGAAACTTGAACCTGCCTTCTCAGAGTTTAAAGTCTAATGAGGGAGACAGAAAACTGAGGAAACAGAGTTGAACAAATTCCTCAAGTCTAGAAGGCCTCTGGTGCAACTGGGAAAGTCAGGGCCCTCAGTCCCTACTGAGCAGACTGGTGCTTAGAAGGAGTTAGGATTATAGGCTGTAGGCGAGGGTTCAATTTTGCTACTAATCTGTGTGCCCATCAACAGTTGACCTTACTTATACAAACTCTTTCTTAATGCTTCCAGATAGAAATAATACCAACAGTGGCTACATCTCAGTTATTTTTTGACGATGATAGTAGAAAATAGAAATACAACTCTTTGAAATGTAAAAAACGTGATGCAAATGCACAGTGTTCGACTGCTTCTCTGGTCTCCTGGGATCATTCTACATCTGCACTGACACCCTCCTACAAAGAGAGAGCAGGAATAATGCTTCATACCTGTCTGTGAATAATGGAAGATGTGGGCAGAATGAATGTGAGCACAAGCTTTCTAACCACACAGACCTGAATTCAAATTCTATCATCACTATTTGCTACCTGAATAACTCTGGCCCTAACATAACCTCCACACTCCTATTTCACTGCCTGTAAGTTATACCTAATTATATTTATTTCCTAAAGCAGTCATAAGAATAAATTGAAAGAGTTACCACAATGCCTGGTACTTAGTAGTCATTTGATAAATGGCATTAAAAAATTATTTTATTTATGGCTCACCTAATTTTCTCAGGATGATAAGGGTAGTGTTGTAGAATCAGAGAAGCATAGAATTAGACATAAGCTCAAAACCTTCCTGTTCCTCTTCCTGAGAGTGTAACGTTGCTAATCTTCTTTTAGTATTACTCACTTTAGCCAGAAATGTCAAGCACTGTAAAACTATGTTCGATTTCTTTGTATGTAGAAAAGCAAACAACAAGGAGGAATAAGTAAGCTAGAGGCAAATGCTCCTTATAAACCAGTGACTTATAGACTGCTATCTTCCCCCTTAGTTAAACATGATCTTGTGATCAGCTGACAGGAGCAGCTATGGATGCTTTATGGCACCTATGCACAATGCCAGGACTCCCTGTTCTGGCAGTTGTAGTGACCTTGGAAGAAATATGGTCTTGCCTTCCCTGGATTTCTGATGCTATTTTAGATGTTAAATCTGAAGGCTTGGTGCCAAATGGTTTCTGAATGCAGTCCATCCTCAATGTCTGTACCGAGAGCTTTGTTTTTCTATCCTGTCTTATCAAATCTGGATCCAAACAAAAACATACCACCTCTTTCAGTGACCTTTGAAATAGGGACCTTTGTCTCCATTGGTTCAGGACAGAGTCAAATTATCCTGTCAATGTTTCTGCCTGATTAATGGCAGTTCTCTCTTCCTTGGCTAGAACGCTGTAAGTACTTGTGTGGCTCGCAATCCAAATAATGATGTCAGAAGGAACTGAGCTCTCCAATATGTCTTCTGGATCTTTTTGTCAAAATCCCTACTTGAGTTGTTGAACACTGATTTTTTATAAATTCTAGTTTCAGAAGATCGGAAACATCATTACTGTCCTCCAGTGTGGTGGACTGACAACTGGTGGGCAACGTGTAACACCCAGATGAACTGAATTAGAGTGCTGCTGGGTGTGGATGACCCACCTGAGGATTGTTGCCAACAACATAAAAAGGAACACTGGAGAGGAAGAAGTCTTGTTGGTTCTCCTGTTGCCGTTGATTCTCCTGGAGGAGCTTGTGGAGCTTCTTTCCTGATATGAACTTGGCTGTTCTCAACAGAGGAGATTGGGACCTCATTGTCACTGAGAATGGCTGCGGTTCACTCTCTGGTCCTTACTTTGAGCATCACTTTCTGGCTCTGGAGGAGAAGATGGTGTGCTGCTCAATCTCCTGGAGGAGCTTGGCACTTTGGCTTCCTGAGATGAACTTGGCTGTTCTCATCATCAGAGGAGCTTGGGACCTCGTTGTCGCTGAGGATGGCCATGGTATCTTTCAGGAGAGCTCTGGTTCTTATTTTGAGCATCATTTCTTGGCTCCAGTGCAGATCCCTAAACCTACTGGCACAGATCCTTCATCCCGCTTGCACAGACTTTCTAGCTTCCATTGCTGACCTTTGGGCCTTCCAACACAGATCTGTGAAAGAGGTTTGCATGAGACATTGTTGTGGGCTCTAGGCCTCCAGTTGAACTCATGGGGGGCATTGTTATAGGCTCTAGGTCTTCAGCCGAACTCATGCAGGACATTGCCATGGGATCCAGGGCCTCAGCTGGATTCTTTGGGTCTTAGTATCTGGGCAGATTTCCTGCACTCTTTTGTATTTGACTCTTTGGGTGATTACTATAAAATAATTCCATCAATTATGTGTCCTGAAATTGTTTTCCTTGAAAACCCTGACTACAACATCCAGTAAGAGTAGAAGTCTAAGGATCCATGGAAGGCAGATAATCATGGAGTTTTAGCCAAGGTCCGACTCACAGCGAGCCCTGTTGATCCCTGAATCCATCTTGTAGTCATTTTCCCAGTTCCAGATAATGCATAACTGGAATATGCAATTGAGATAATGCATAATTGGGCTGGATATAGTTAGTACTTGACAGAAACCCCATACAGCTTCTCTAACCTGGGCTGTGAAGGCTGTGATAGTGGCAAAGGTCAAATTAAAGCCATTAGAGTTTCCTCTACCTGAGACAACAGTAAATCAAAAACAATATCTTATCCCTGGAGGGACTGCAGAGATTAGCACCACCATCAAGGACTTGCAAATGCAAAGGAGATGGTTCCCACCACATCCCTATTTAACTCTTGTTAAAGTTGGACAGACCTTAAAGAATGGTGGTGGATTACCATAAGCTTAATCAACTGGTGGCTCAAATGTACCAGATGTGGTTTCCTTGCTTGAACAGATTAGCACATCTCCTTGTATTTGGTATGCAGTTATTGATTTGGCGAATGCCTTTTTCGCCATACCTATTCATTAAGACCACAAGAAGAAATCTGTTTTCAGCTGGCAAGGCCAGCAATAAACTTTACTGTGCAGCCTCAAGGGTGTATCAGCTCTCTAGTCTTGTCACGACTTAGTTCACAGGGTCCTAGGTCATCTTTCTCTTTTACAAGATAGCACATTGTTCCATTGCATTAATGGCATTACGCTGATGGCACCAAGTGAGCAAGAAGTCGCAACCACCCTGGACTTAATAGAAAAGCATTTTGTGTCAAAGGATGGGGAAAATAAGTCTTAACTAAAATTCACGGGTCCTCTACCTCCATGAAATCTCTAGGAGTCCAGTGGTACTGAGCAGGCAGAGATTTCCCTTTTAAGGTAAAGAACAACTTGTTGCATCTTCCAAGAAAGAGGCACAACACCTTGTGAACCTGTTTGGACTTTGGAGGCAATACCTTCCTCACCTGGGTGTGTTACTTCAGTCCACGTATTGAATGACTTAGAAAGCTCCTAGTTTTGAGAGAGGCCTAGACCAGAAGAAGGCTCTGCAATAGGGCCAGGCTTCTTCGCAGGTTGCGCTACCCCTTGTGCCATATGATCCAACAGAACCAATGGCACTTGTGTCAGTGGCAGATAGAGATGTTGTCTAGGGTCTCTGCCAGGTCCTACAGGTGAATCACAGCACAGACACAGAATTTTGGAGAAAGTCTCTGCCATCATCTGCAGAAAACTACTCTCCTTTTGCAAAACAGTTCCTAGGCTGTTACTGAGTCTTAGGTGTAGCTGAACATTTGACCGTGGCCCGCGGCATTATCATGTGATCGGAGGTTCCCATCATGAACGGAGTGCCGTCTGACCCACTGAATCACAATGCTGGGCATGCACAGCAAACGTCCAATGTTAAGTGGAAGCGGTATATACAAGACTGAAACTGAAAGTGTAAGTTAGTTACATGAAGAACTGGCCCAACTTCCCACTGCTTCTACTCTTTCTATGCTGCCTTCTGTCCCCAGCATGCATCTATGGCTTCATGGACTGTACTCTTAGATCAGTTCTCAGAGGCAGAGAAGAGTAAGGCCCAGTTTGCAGACGGTTCAGGTAGTACAGGCACCACCTGAAAGCGAACATCTGCAGCACTACCTCCCCATTCCAGGAGGTCCCTGAAGGACAGTGGTGCTGAAAAATCTTCAAAGTGGGGAATACTTCAGTCAGCGAACCTGTATGGGTATTTTTCTTGAAAGAAAAAAAATGGCCAGATGAGCATCTGTATACTGTGAACTTTTGGCCTCAGGAGAAGGGGACTTTAATAATCAAGGTAACAGGATAAGAAATGGCCCAGAATCTTCAAGAATGGTAGATTAGTAAAGCACAGTTCTAGGTATGTCTGTGGGTGATTGACACACAAGAGAGCAAATAGGGGCAAAGACTCAGATGTGTGTGGCACCAAGCAATAAGTGTGCAGCCTAGATAGAACAAAAAGAAAAAGAGTATAACAGTGTTCCCACTTCTGAAAAGCCCCGGTCTTTGCCATCACTTTTGGGTATTAGTGTCCAGTTTTTTCAGCTTTTCAACATAGACTGACACCAGTGACTCCAGAGTAAGCTTCTAGACCTTCAACCTTGGATTTGTGCTACATCCTTGGTCCTCTTTGTCCTGGAATTTCTACCTTTGCAATCTAAGTAGCTACTGGATACTTTGACTCTCCAGCACACTGTAAGTCACTGTGAATTCTCATCTCTGATCCTATAAACCTTCCTAATAAATTCTCATGCATAATTATACATACATTTTCTATTAATTCTGTTCCTCTAGAGAACCAATTAACACTGACACATATTGAAACATTTTGAAATGGTAAAAGAATAGACACACACTAAACGTTCATCATTAGGAATTATTCAATGAACTTGCATACATGTCCCAGGTATGTGGCTTATGCCTATAATCTCAGCAGCATGGGAACCAGAGGCAGGAAGAGCACAGGATTGAGGCCAGCCTGGGAAATTTAGAAAGATCCTCTCTAAGTAAATACAAAATAAAAATAGCTAGGGTATAACTCAGCATTGAACATTTGGGCAAAGTGGTGGATTCAATCAATCCCTAGCACAGCGAAAAAAAATTTTTTAAATAACATTCTTAAAAGTATACAATGATTGAATGCTATACAGCTATTCTAAAGAATGAGATAAAACTATACTATGAGGGAAAGAAAAAAATACAGAAATTTTTTAACTAAATACTTGAGTAAGAAAAGCAAGTAAAGAATGCTGAGTGCAGTGTACTATTTGTGCAAAAAGGTGACTACATAAATAAACGTATAAAAATAAAGACATATGCTATATTCATATATATTTCTGTATATCTAGAAAATGTAGAGAAGGCACATAAGAATATGTTATCAGTTACCTTTTGCAAAGTGTAATTTAAGGTCAGGGTAACAGGGAGATTCTTTTTAATTATATATTTGTTTTAATTAAGACAATTAATTCTTTCTGAAAAGTATTGAGAAAGCACAAATAAAGTCAGTGTGTTGTGTTCACTCATAGCACCAAGAATTGCTCACGAGTACTACAGTTCCCAGGCTTTCTTGTCCCTATCTCTTTATAGACCATGCACCAGGAATCCCTGATTAAAAATGCTCATTTCCCTGTTTTGCAATTACCTGTTGGAAATCTGCTTGCCCCAGTTGCCTGGATCTCCCATAGGCAGGTTGGTCTTGCTTTATGGAAAAGGCTGGGGTATTGATTTGGTTTCCAGTTCTTCCACATAATCACATTTCCCACTTTACAGATGAGTAAGTTAAAGCCCTAGAGAAGGGCAAAGGGACTTTTGTATAAAGTCATCATCAGTTGGCATTTGGATTGTGACCAGAAAATAAGTTTCCTCCCTCCAGTCCTTTTTCTAACTTGGGATCACTGAAGAATATCTGAAGCTTGTGACCTGACATTCAGCCTGGCATGAGAATTCAGTATCATTTCTTTAAAGACTGGTTGTTTCATAACTTTCTTCATTTCAAGAGCAAATATTGAAATGCTGATGTTTCAATTTTTTGATCTTCGTTACATCGGTCAATAACGTTACATCGGTCTGTGCATCTCGGTTATAGCACTTTTTACTCTGTGATATTGAACAAGTAACTTAACATTGCTGAACTTGTTTTTTCCTCTGCAAAACAATGACGGCAACTCAAACAGTTTTGTGAGACTCAAATAAAACCACGAAAATGACTTACAAATTGTTCAGGACTATAAAATGTGAATTTTAAACATTTTACAATTAGGTATTCAGTGAAATGTTAATATTATGAAATTTCAGAGAGCAGTCATGACTACCCCTTTGTCATGTCAAATCTGACCTGACCTGTGTCTTTAAACCCTCAAAAGAGTTGTAGCATGTAAAACTCAAATTTTAGGCTTTTCTTTAAGTTGGGTAAATTTAACAACTTTGGGCCCACATTCCAGCTTAGCAATTACGGACTGAAATGTAGTCACAACATCTCCTTTAGGTAGGACGTATATCCTTGGTTGTCCACAGTCCTATTAGCTTTTGTCTTATGCTTCACTCACTCACACTGCCTTTGGTTACTACTATGCAGCTAGTCGGTCACTGTATTTTATAGAATTGCAGCTCAGAAGGGTACTGTGTCCTGACCACTACCACGAAGCAAAAACTCAAACTCATCAATGTCTACTCCAGAGACCCTAACTGTATAATCCATGTGCGCATCGCACAGGCCAAGGTGGAGGAGCTTTGAGCCCATAATCAAGCCCATTTATTTGCTACAAAACAAGAGAGAACAAGCTTTCTTTGTTCCACAGTTGATCTGGCCCACCTCTGAGCAGAAAAAAAAGAAGAAAGATTTGAGAAGAGAATCCTCAGATAAAAGCCTGCATTTCCCTTTATGGCTTAGCTACTCTTGATTTTCACTGTGCATTTCCTCTGCTACGGTCTCCATTCCTGCATGTTCGTACATCCAACCATGTCATAAGACCACAGGTCCCACGGAAACATTCTGCTGTGAGGAGAAACCTGGTTAATAAGCCTCTGAGGAGCTTTGAGGAGCTACCTCTGGACAGTACTCTTCTCTATTCCATTGGAAACAGCAGGTGCACAAGATAGGGGTCTGTGTGTGTGTGTGTGTGTGTGTGTGTGTGTTTCTGTGTGTCTCTGTGTGTGTGATTTATGAATCAGTACATTAGCATCAGATGATAAGTAAGCGAACTAAATAAGCCTTATCTCCACAACTTCTTTACCTTAGAAGTATAATGTTGAGATAAATGGGTTTACTTAACCCTTAAAATGGAAGTTAGTGATTTACAAAGATACTCATTTATTCATTTGAAAAACGTTCACTGGGTGCCTCTTATATTCCTGGCATTTGTCAGGGCTTTTAGATAAACAAACAAACAAACAAACAAGCAAACCAAACAGATGAACTCCATTTTAGCCCTCAACAAGCTCTTTGCCACTACCTTTAACTATTTGTGCAACTGAAGAATCTTATGATTGATACATTGTGTCAACTTGAGAAGTTTAGAAGTTTAACTGAGAGACTCAGCAGGGAGCCAGGGTTCTTACTTGGTAAATATCTTCATCCTGTGCAAAGGAGGGCAAGGACATTTTGTGAGTGTTACACCCACCCTGAAGGTTTGGGGGGGTGACCTGTGTACAATTTAAGGGTAGAGAAGAGGCTTGCTTGCTCTTTTGTTCTGGCTGCTGCCTTGAAGTATTGCCCCAGTGCCATGCCACCCTGCCTTGGAGCCAACTGATTATGGACTGAAATCTCCTGAAACTGTAAACTAAATAAACTTTTCTTCCCTAATTTTGGTGTTTGTCTCAGCAAGGAGAGAAAGTAACCAAGACAAAGAACTTGACCTGGCCTTTCTTTCCATCTCAATTTCCCCTTTAAAACAGAGATAGCGCTCCCTTTCACAAATTTTGTTAGGTCGAATGAAGTTGGGGCAACACAGCCTTCAACTATGTCAACCAGCAGCAGATATTTCATAATAATAAATGTTGGTTCAACTGAGGTCATCACTTACTTCATAAATAAGTCCCCATGCTTCAGTGGGGTCAGGTAACTTGCTCAGATGGGAAACTAGTTGTTGACTGAGCAAGTTCCCAACACTAGCACGACTGATACACATCACCAGAACTCGGCAGGTCTTCTAGTTCCCTGGGCTACTTTACAAGATCCCTTCTTTGATTTAGCCCAATCACTGGATAAATTACTAGAACACATTTTGAGTTTTTATATATTTTGATACCTTAAATGTAAGTGCTTTCCCTGTTATCCTGTATATTTTACTTTACATATTTCAAAACAATTATCTAAAAATAAAGTTAGCTCTCTTCTCCAGATTTCCAAAGGAATCCATTACACCAAATTTTTTTTTTAATTCTTACGTTTGATCAGTGGTTCACAATAAGGTATTATTTTGCTCACACCCACACAGTACATTTGACAATGTCTGGAAACAGTAACTACTGGCATCTGATAGTGAGTAGAGGCCAGGGGCAATGCCAAACATTATACAATGCACAGGGCAGCCTCCGAACAACAAAGAATTCTTGTGCCCAAAACGTCAATCATGCTGAGCTTGAGAAACCCTGTTTTGGAGCAATATACAGCAGAACTTCAAAAGTGGCTAGTCTTTCCTTTTCCACCAAATTGCTATTTATGTTTATCCTAATCCCCTTGCCCTCCCTTAGAGTGATCGTAGTGATTTTATTTAATTTTTTTTTCATTTTTGTACCCACCTCAACTCCAACAAGTATCACAAGTTGCCCTGAACGTGCAAGTTGCTGAAATCCCTGCACAAGGCAGGTATGCGGGCAGTTGGATTTACTGGACCAATTTCTTAGAAATGTGGCTTAAAAATCTCTGCCATAGACAAAAGCCCAGTGGCCCATAAGCCTTTGTCTAACTTCCCGGGTCTTTGTAACTGGACAGTTTACTCGCATATATATTGGCCACCTGGCTAATTCACTGTTTGCCATAAGGATACCCCAGCTTCAGACTCACAGTTACTTTCCAGGGCTGAGAGGACAGCAGAGAGGTGGGAGGGAGTGAGAGGATAAAATATTTTCTCCACCTGGGGACCAGTAGTAATAACACGAAGTACAAGTGAAACTTCTCTTTCTTCCTTTCCTTGTAGCAATACATTCATCTTCAAAGGAAAATCTTTCATGTGTTGATTTTTTAAAATAAATTTCTCCAATGAAAGAACAAAGACGAAAAACTCTAGAAAAAAATGTTTAAGGTAGAACAAAGGGTAATAGTCAAAATAGCATTTGTTAAAACCCTTGTAGGAGAAGCTTTGACAAATAGCTTGTCTTGATTCTGGCACTGTTCATTATCCATCCAGGCTGTGAGTGACACCCCTCTTGGATTAGAGGCTCTGGAAGACATCTGGTCAGGTCTTGCTGGGATGTTTTCTTGCTATGGAATCCCAAGGAAGAGAATGAGTATGTTTCAGGATGGCATAGGTACAGCAGATTGATCAGGGGATTCCCAAGCAAACCACACAATTGCAAGTGAGCTGATTAATTCCTGAATCCCCACTTCTCACTCAGTCTTTGGACTGGAAAAATATTCAGCAAACATTTGTTAAGTGAATTCATGAATAAAGAAATTATGACCACCAGTTGAGGAATGATTTGTTTCTTATTTTATGGATGATGCAATTCAAGGAATATAGTAAGCCTGCCAGAAATTATAGTATTGCTAATAGATGAAGCCAGGACACAAACCCCGGGTCATCAGAAAAGCCTTGCCCTAAACAGCTTTGTTTTTTCCTATTGTAGCTTTATTTAAGGGCAATTTAGTCTTAACATACCTTACATGGACTAAAGAATGATTTGGCTAGACTATCAGTCTTAATAATGATAATCAGCAGTGAAGAAAATAGGTCAAGAAATACTAGCTAGGCAAAATTAAACAGAATTGTCTATTATAGGGCTTATCAGAGCTTTTACTATGCCAATATATGTCAGGAATAGAAGACAACATTGTTCACACCAAACCTATAAGCACATTTTGGGTAGAGTATAATGACAGCAACATGTGCTACTTTTGAGATACATGGTGTTATCGCTTTGCTTCTTAATTTTGCTACTTGATTAGATGTTGACCAAAATGAAGAAAGCATCTCAGTTCATCTTCAGAAAAATCAACTTGGTAAGGCAGTTGTTCACCATCATATGGGCACCAAATACCATTTTAGAGCATTTTCTGAATAAGAAGACAGTCCCATGGTCACTCAATAATAGCTTAAATCATTAAAAAAGAAAATTGTCTGTTTCAATCCAGTGCCAGTCTGCATATTCATCTTTACCATAACACTAGATATCACTTGATGATCATACATACATATATACATATATACATACATGGCTTTCTAGGACACATATGAACAAATAAAACTGAAACTGTCTCTCTTGTTCTCAATGAGGACATTGCTGTTAAGCGCACTAAAGATGTTGCGAGGTAATCACCTACAGGACGTTGTTTGGGTACACATAAGAATTATTTTTAGCCTAATTATTTCAACTTTGTTATGGGCATAGATCATCTGTTAAAACATATGAAAATAAAAGTAATGTAATTTTTATAATGTCAATCTTCCTACTTGGCCCTTGGACTTTCAAGAAAATGAGAAGAGACAGTCCATGATGTATATGTTAACATTAAGCTTTGGAAAGAAAAATGTGTTCCAATAAATAGATATAGACAATTATTTCAGAGTTTCTATAACTTTCTCTTTTTCTTTTTAAAATTTCGACTATGGGTTATGTCACTGCAACCCCTAGTCTTGTTTCAGTTGTGATGGCATGGTGCCATTGAGTCTTTGGGGGAAAATAGTTGAGAAGTGGAATCGATGCTCTAAAGCAATGCTGAGAATGCTTCACACATATAGAGATGTTGGAGATGGAAACCATTAAGGAGGAATTTTAGAATAGTGAAAAGGTTTTAAGATTCACAATCCTAATTCAACCATACTTATCATAGAGGTGAAGACATACGTCAGAAAGTTCAACTGCTAGATTTGAAATTCAGCTTTGTTATTTACAACCTTGAACGTTATCTTAATATTTTGTGCCTCAGTCTCTTCTGAAAAATGGGACAGGCTAGAACCTACCTTACATGATTATAAAGACTCAGCATAAGTAAAGTGCATAGAACACTGGTTGGTACAAAGTAAGCCTTTGATTAATGTTAGCAATAACTAGGATTATGATCTATGTGACCAGAAAAAAAATTTTTTTTTCCATCTATAAAACTGGTGACATCATACTTACAGGACAGTATCATAGTGAAGACTAAATAAGAAAAGGGACAGACCCTTAGACAAAAGACTTCTATCTAGAACATATAAAGAATAAAAAAAATCAGGTCCTCCAAATTCAAGGACCCAATTCAAAAATGGGCATCTGAGATGAATACACACTTCTCAGATGAAGAAATACGAATGGCAAATAAATATATGAAAAAATGTTCAACATCACTGAGCATTAGAGAAATGCAAATTAAAACAACACTAAGATTCCATCTCACTCCACAAAGAATGGCCAAGATCAAGAAATCCACCAACAACAAATGCTAGAGGGACTGTGGGGAAAAAGGAACTCTTCTCCGCTGTTGGTGGGAGTGTAGGCTGGTGCAACCACTGTGGAAATCTGTGTGGAGGTTCCTCAAAAAGCTAGGATTAGAGGTTCCATTTGACCCAGCTATCCTGCTTCTGGGCATTTTCCCAGAAGAATTCAAAACATCAGTGATATATGTGCACCCATGTTTATAGCAGCATGCTATGGTTTGTATCTAGGTGGCCCTCATGCCTCATGCAGTCATGGAAGTGGCTGAATCTAGTGTTTGTGATTGATTCGTTGTCTAGTGCTGGGATTGGCGGTGTGAGTTCTACACCCACCCATGGAGCCGACATACAATGTAAGGTCGAGAGGGAGGCGTTTTTCCCTTTTTTTGCACGGTTCATTCTTGCTGCTTGCAGCCACCATGAACGGCTGCCCCTCAGCCACGCCACTCTGCCTTGGAACCAGCTAAGTATGAACTGAAACCTCTAAAACTATGAAATAAATCTCTCCTTCCTTCATTTTGGGCGTCAGGTATTTTGTCTCAACAACGAGAGAAAAGTAACCAAGACACAGCACAATTTGTAATAACCAAATTTGGAAACAACCCAAATGCCCTTCAAATGAGAATGGATAAAAAAGATGTGGTATTTTTATACATTGGAGTACTACTCAGCTATAAAGAAAGACTGCATCAAGGCTTTCATAGGTAAATGGACACAACTTGAGACCATACTCATAAATGAAATAAATCAAACTCACATGTGCAAATACTGTATTGTCTCCCTAGTGTAAGAAACTAAAAGAGCAAATAAGATCCAAGTTCTACAATAAATATTGTGTAAAGGAAAGAAACTACTTCAAGAGGAAAAGTAACTGGGATAGGGAAAAGGAGGAAAGAAGGAACGAAAAAGGAAAAAGACATAAATTTGTATATAGATACATAAGATAGCTAAGATGACTATACTACCAATTGTTTTAGTTCTTGGAAAAGAACAGTTAATACTCACATGATTAGATCAATTTTGCATGTCTATATCTGGTAATGTAAGCAACCCTTTTGAAGATAACAATATGCAATATTACAACCATCGTTAAACACCCATCATCTTGTTTTGAAAACCTATATTGCTATTGTTTTGGGTTTGATGTTGTGGTTATTTATCTCTTTTGCTTTTTGTTTTTCTTTTCTGCATCTTTTTTTCTCTTAAATAAAAGATAAAAAGAAAAATAATAAAAAGAAAAAAGACAGAAATGAAAGCTTAAAACATCACTTTGCAATCATTAGCAAGTACTTTCCTTGCCTGACATGATACAATGTTTATCCTCCTCAGTGAAAGGCATTTCCTCTTCATCTCAGGCCATCAGATTTCCTTTCTGGGCACTGACCTTGCTAGGGACACGGTGGTCTAGACTTGCTTTATAGGCCAAGGGAGGAAGCTCTGGTTCCTCATGGGTCTTTACCACTTCAGTGAACGGCACCATCTGCCATCCAATGGTCTGAGCTGGAACCCAGGATACCAACTGTAATGACTTCACCTCGTCGCTTGCGTTCAGTGGATGGACACTTCCTTTTGTGTCCACCTCCAACATAGGTACCTAATCGTCACTTCTGCATGTTTACAGCTACCATCCTAATTCATGCCACCAGCATTTCTTGCGAGCAATATTCTTTTATACTCCTGCTTCCATACATATGCAATTGAATCCATCCCCTTCTCCCCGATACAAATGGAGATATCCTTTTAAACATGAATTGCACTCATATTGCTTCCCAACTCTGAGTCTTCCAGTGCCTTACTGTTCTCAGGGCAGCTCACCCCTGGCCCTGGAGAAGGCTCTGGCCAGGTTCCTAGATAGCCTCATTTGTGTGTCTCCAAGTTCTTCCCCGAAACTGGTTCAGAATCTCATCTTGGTGCTTATGACACCCACTCTCTCCTCTCCCCTCCCCACTTACCCCTTGATCTCCTCCACGTTTCCCTGTTTGTATTCAACACATCCCTGCTTGTGAGAGAAAAAAAGCAAACAATCCCACGAAACTTTTCTTTATCCTCTTTCCAGAAAAATGGGCCAATTCACAGCTGCAATCATTGGGAGAATTTCCTGTCTGGGAGCCTGGAAACTGCCAAGAGTGGATAGCAGCAGCCAGCCAGCAAGGCCTTTGTTGTCATTGGCCCAAATAACAACAACAACAACCACAACCACAACAACAAAACATGCCACGTGTGCACGGGTGCACACAAACACGCCCACAGATCCCAGCCACCCGGACGAGGCTTCAGGGAGAGCTCTGGGCGGCTGGTTCCAAGGAAGAGGCATATCCCCTGGCACGATGCCACGGCAGCGGAGCCCCAGCCCCCCACCATCTGTCATCAGCACTCTGCCTCCTGTAAGTGCGCCGCCGACACAGCACACGGAGGCTAAAAAGTAGCAAATGGAGGGGAAGAAAAACAAAGCCACCACAGTCAGTGGGAGGAGGTGGCTACGCCTTTGACACAAACTGACAGAAAGCCGGGAAATTTAAACTGAAAATCTGCCCTAGAGACCTTCAGCTGTGAGAGGTGGGCTAGAGGAGGGTGTGCAGTGAGGAGGGGCAGCGGGCAGTGCAGCTGAGCGGGCAGGCTCTTCTCAGCCGCCACGCACATGAGACATTGCTTAAAATCCATTCTGACTGTTCATAGATTGCCCAATAAGGCTTTCTTGTACAAGAAAAGGGGAAATCAAAGACAAAAAAAAAAAAGCCAATTTTTTTCCAATAAAATTTCTGAAGGAAATGTTTAATCAAAGCATTGCAAGTAATATCATGCAGATTGCTGCGCTCCCTGTCAAATAATCACCTCCAGAGAGGAAAAATTGCCCTTACTTTGTTAAGTTAGTTTTATATTATCATTTATGAAATATGTCGAGGGGTGGGAATCAGGATATCATTTTTCCACTCTAAAAACATTTTTGATAAACCTATTTGTCTACCAAAAACTACATTCAGGAAAAAACCAGGGTGGCTAAGATTCCTACTAAAATGCATCAAAATCTTTTGCTTGAGCAGCTTGGACTCTGTGGATAGATGATCATCTTGGAATTTTCCTTCCTTGTCATTAAATGCACAGATGGGTTTTTTTTTAATTTTAGAATACATGGACCTAGGTTACAATGCATTTAACCATCATCCCACATATTTGGCACTATGCTCCCTACGTGAGAGATAAACTGAGGTTAGCAGTTTGAAAGCACTCAAAGTTGCAATGGCCAAACGTTAGACTTTTAATTTCTAGACTTGAGATCCTGCAGTCCTTTTGTTTAGACAGTGAGATTCTTCTAAGTTGCTGCTATTCTCACTTTGCCCTTTTGCTTCTCACCACAAAGCCACAAGTACTATAAATCCTAATTCCACTCTTCAAAAAATATTAATTAAGCCAGCAACATTGCACTAAGTTTTAATCAAAGTGGCCAGAAACAAACTATCTTTCAGTCTGTTCATTCATCAGTTAGGTGTTATCATTTCATCACTCTTTAACAGTTGATTACTAAAAAAATAAACTCTGGAAAAGAAATTTCAACCCAAAACAATTCTGATTGACAGTATAATAGCTTGGCTCATTATCTCTAATCGACAGAGTAAACATATATTTACCAATAAAAACACACACCAGATGTATTTTCATCCACAAGGTGATGCTCTCAACTAAAATAGGGAATGTACAGTATCCATCATTTTAAAGACAGATTCACCATCAAGTCTCCCGCCCACTCTGACTCATGGATGAAAGCCCACGTGCCCGCAGGAGGCTGTGACACTGCCATGTGTACAAAGCAGGGATGAGGTGCTTTAAAACCACCAGTTTAAAAGTTGGAAGAATTAGATCTGAGTTCAGGTTCTACCATTTCCAGGCTTATATTCTTTTGCCTCAGTATCTTCATCTGTAAAATGAGAATAACAACAGCATCTACAGTATTGTTTTAAGTGTTAAATTAAACAGTAAATAGGAAAACATTTTGTAAATGGTGACGTACCTACATAGTTCTTTTCTCCCAAGTTGCTCCGTTCTCTTCAGATGTCCTTCTGTTTCTCCCAAACTAATCAGTGTTTACACAGAGATATCACATCCTTTCTCATCCCTTCCTTGCCGAAGGAAAAAGTCAGTTTGAAGGGATTCTTACAATATTTTAGAGACCAGACTGGACCTTTGCATCAGAAACCCATTTTGAATTTCAACTGTTAAAAGTGGGGTACGTAAAAATAGCCTTTGATTTTCCTTTTCTATGGAATTGGACAGAATTTTTAAAAGCTCTACCCAGAGCTCTGCCGGAAAAATAATGAATTGGCAGTAAACTTCCAAATTGTGCTTCATACGTGTCTGTGAGTGAACAGCATAAATTAATGCCTGATATCAGTGCCCACAGCATTCATTCACTCATTCAACAAGTACTCAGTACCTATTTGGACAGGGCAGTTTGGCAAGTATATACTAGGATGATAGTGCAGAGCAAACAGGCTCAGTGTTAAAAAGAGTTGTGGTCCTGTCAGTAGATTTTTCCCACTAGGTAAATAAAATGTTTATTTGCAGAAGCAATTTTGAATTTTTAGAATAATCCACTCTTAGAGCGAGTGATAAAAGCCTAAGAATCTACTTTTCTTACTGCCTTTATCCGTTCACACAGTCATATCAAAACTTAGTTGGGATTTTCAACCATTACCTTAAATGTTGTTTCATAGAAATAAAACAAATTCAGACCAAATGCATTCTCTGTTTGAAATAAGTCAAGTGTCAGCCTGCCTCAGTTTAATACACCGCAATGAAAGGAGCTTGAATGGGCCTCTCTCTGAGGCCAGGCCACATTTACAGATGCTGTAGGGACACTCAGTCCCACACCAAAGCAAAGCCCAAAGGGTATGCAGGTCCAGTTTCCTGGCCTTTTGCTTGCCTGTGCGCTAGATGTTTTGTAAGAGGGCATCCTTCACCCTTTTACCCACAATTTCAGCTCTCGCCACTGACTCTGGGTTACCTATCACTGCACATGCTATTTGCTGTGTACCTAGTCTGCTACTAACTTCGGGGCTTATTCTTCCATCCCAGTGCTCACACTGCCTGTTGAACGTGATGGTGGGCATCGTGGTCCCAGCAGGGCCTCCTTCCATAGTCTTCACACAGACACACTTCTCCAGGCCTCCTGGGTTGAAATTGGCCCTGCATCTATTCCTATGGTTCACAGTATCCTCCACTATAGGGCATGGCACTCACCAGTTTCTGGTGACCTCTTTAAGCAGTTTCCGAACGTAATAATCAGTAATAGGTAAAATAGGAGCCGATAGAATCAGAGATCTGAGAAGTTTTTATCATGGTTCCTGATGGATGAGAACACAGGAGTAGGTGGTATTCTAGGTGTGCAGTGTGAATGAGGAATAAGCTGTAGGGTCCTCACTACTGGATCGAAGTTTGGGTGCTAGCTCCCGATGATGGTGAGAGTTCTGGTAATACTGATTCTAGTGGCTTCCACGTAGGCCTTTAGAAGTGTCTTGGTTACTTTTTTTTATTGTTGAGACAAAATACCTGACGCCCAAAGTGAAGGAAGGAGAGGTTTATTTCTTACAGTTTTGGGGCTTTCAGTCCATACTTAGCTGGTTCCAAGGCAGGGTGGCATGGCTGAAGGGCAGCTGTTCATGGAGGCTGCAAGTGGCAAGAGTGAACTGCCCAAAAAAGAGAGAAATACATGTCTCTTTTCCAACCTTAAATTCTATGTCAGCTCCACCCCTGGGCGGGTGCAGAACTCACACCACCAATCCCAGCACTAGACAATGAGTCAATCATAAACATTAGTTTCAGCCACTTCCATAACTACATGAGGCTTGTGGGGGGCCATCTATATACAAACCGTAACGAGGAGTAGCACCCATTAGAAAACATAAACAAGTTACCATCTTTACTTACAAGACTCCAACAGTTGCATTTCAGGTAATGAATCCTAACCATTATGTGGCATCCTATAGGGAGTCTACCATTGCTAAAGAAATAAAATCATAACTAAGTCCATATCTTAGAATTCATTAGGACTCTATTCTTTCTACCTTCTGTTTCCCTGCAGGAGGTAAACCTAATTCACTTAGACCAGATGAATCACTCTGAACCAGGTCTCAGAAATTACCATGTTTTCAACCTTTGTGGGCCAGGTCAACAACGTGTAGTCAAGGTTTCCACATGAAACAGCCAAAAAGAGAGTTGTGATGGAAGGAGGTGGAGCTGAGTAATGGTTGAGTGGGTGATAACAACACGGTAGCATACAGTAAGGGGGCATGAGAGGGAAGGAGCCCAGTGCACACATCGGGAATGAGTTAGGGGAGACAGCAACTCAGTAAGTAAGTTAGGAATGAATGTATGAATAAACTTCTTTTTGATTTTTCTCAGGTTCAGGATAAAGAAGGGTAAAGATCAGATTTTCAAATTGAAGTGCCAGGATATCAGCAGACTATCAGCTGAGATGACTCAACATTGAGCCCTTTGATGAGAGGCTACTGCTGCTTTGTACCTTAAACCTCTCTTTGGGTTCATGTTTGGATAAAGGGTGAGTTGGGGGAAGCAAGAGATGTGGGGAGACAGAGTCACACGCTGGATAGAGCTTTTCAGGATACTGTTTTACTGAGCCAGCCCATTTCTGGCAAAAAGTACTACTCTCTAGGCAGTGTCTATTTGCTTTGTTGATCCAATACAACATTAACTTCTAAAACAGTTGCACTTATTTTGCCAATTTTCCAAGCTCAAAACAGGGATGAAGTTAATAAAGTAACAGAGGCATTTTGGATGGTGGCACTCTAATTTTAAAATGCCCACATATGTATAATTTTCCACTCTCTTTAAATTTCTATTGCTGGAAGTAGTCTTAGAAATCTAAACCTTGTGCTTACAGATGAGAAAACAAAGGTCATAAGAAGTAGAGGATTTGCTTAAGACCACATGGCTAGCAAGAAAGAAAAAAACAAAAACCAGAATTAACCTGGCATGGTAATGCAGGCTTGTAATCCCCAGTACTCTGGGAGGCTGAGGCAGGAAGATCATAAGTTCAAGCCCAGCCTGGGCAGCATAGCAATTTATCAAGATCCTGTCTCAAAATAAAAGATAAAAAAGGTCACAGGCTGTAGCACAGTTTGAAGGCCCTGAGTACAATTGCCAGTCATGCCAACAAAAAAGGGAGGGAGGGAGGCAGGAAGGAAGGAAGGAAGGAGAAAGGGAAGGGAAAGAGGAAGAGAAAGAAAGAAAGAAAGAAAGAAAGAAAGAAAGAAAGAAAGAAAGAGAGAGAGAGAGAGAGAAAGGGAAAGGGAAAGGGAAAGGGAAGGGAAGGGAAGGGAAGGGAAGGGAAGGGAAGGGAAGGGAAGGGAAGGGAAGGAAAAGAAAAGAAAAGAAAAGAAAAGAAAAGAAAAGAAAAGAAAAGAAAAGAAAAGAAAAGAAAAGAAAAGAAAAGAGCGAGCCAGAATCAGATTCCAAGCTCTTGGATACTTAGGGGAAGTACTTTTTCCAACCGGATCCCTATCTTCTGACTCATGAATGGAGACCATGGAGGAATTTGAGACATTGGTTCAGCATGAGGGAACAATCAAAGTGGGCAACTGTGATCATATAGAATCAAGGTCTTCTTGCAGGGGAGTTTCACACTGTACCCATGAATATGCAAAAATTATTATCTATCAATTAAAAACAAACTTTTAAATGTTTGACAAAGCAGTTGAGAAGAGTTATCATAGACTTCTATTTTAAATTAACTATCTTATTTGTCATAATAACCTGATTCATTTATGCCTTCATTCCACAAATATTCATGTGTATGTACCACAGTCCAGCGCCATCCTAGGAACCAAGGGGTGGGTGATGGCAGTGAATAAGGACATCCTCAATTCTTGTCCTTGCCAGTCAGATTGGCAGAGAATTGGGATAACTGTTTTCATGACTCACTTCACTTTACATTCCCAAAGTCCTCTGGTTTGCTACACCCTTTCCAAGTTACTTGCCATGATGCTATATTTGATAAAAACAAACTTCAGAGGAGTTGAACATGCTTGTTCCAAATGTTATCGTTAGCCAAATATTTCATGGTGAAATGGCTCTACTATCTCAGAAAACAAAGCAAAAGGAAGTTAAAAAGCCTTAAATGTCATGAAAGTCCAGAAACAGCCAAAAGCAGAAAGTGATTTATTCAAGACCAATTTTTTTTCTGAAGATGGGAAAAATATTTTCATATACCAATAATGAAATTTAAAGAAATTAAGCCATTGTTTCACAGACTCACTCTAAATAATCAATTAGAAAACTCA
>RJWT010016425.1:0-19854 GCA_004365215.1 Cuniculus paca | reverse complement strand
CATCTAATTTTGAACAGAATAATATTGCCAAATCTTTATAAAAATACAGTATTGGTGAGTACTTATTATCACAGAAAAGGGAAAATTAGACTATGTTTACCTTAAAAATTCCATAATACTCACTAATGTACCTTTTTAAAAATACTTTGCATGATATCCTGAATTTGAATCCATTACAATTTTTTTTTATGAGCTGAATGTATTTATTGAAAGAAAGAAAGCTTCTGTCTGAGAGAGAGGCAGAAGGGGTCCCGAGTGCGTTGCCAAAAATTCTGGCTTTTCTAGGGATTTTTATAGAGTAAAACCATGAGATTAGGTGGGTCCAAAATGGGGAAAACCTGGGAACTCACAAGGCAAACAGGCAGGAGGTGGGACAAACTATGGTCAACCAATAAGATTAATTGTTCAGGTAAAATTGACCAAATCAGGGACGAATAGGGAAGCAAGTCACATAGCCAGCGAGCAGTCTTAAGGATCAGTGACTCTTCCTATAGGGGATTGGGATGGTCAAGGTAATCCATACCTATTTAGAATGTTAATCTCTGATGTTTCTACTTAGGGTGTGGTTGTATTTGTTTTGCCTTGTCTTGAGATCTGGCTTACAGTGGGAGATGTCTGTCTCTCAAGGTCACAAGACATCTATTCTTCTGTGTCCACTTTCTTGAGGGCCTGGCCCTATCTGACTGCCTATAATATTTCCTGTAACTTTACCCCCTCTGAAGAAGTATCCCGAACTGCTGTGAGGGAGAAATGGGCGATGACTGATCTGGCTTCTTCAGGGTGAAAGGGGTAATAGTTGTTGATTGGCAGTCAAAGTTATTCTACAGAGGGTCTATCTAAAGGCCCTCAATAGACACCAGACAGTTTCATCTTGGACAGGCATACAGCTCTAAGTCTTGAGGAGACAAAGCCAAAGAAACAATTAAGTATGCATGGCCCAAATAACAGAATCAACAGAATAATTATGAGTATAGTTAAAAAAGATTTCCACCAAGAGAAGCTGGTAATTGCTTCCCATAAGGAGGAAAAAGATAGGGTCCAGGGAATTTTAGAATATGACATGTCATTAATCTGTCATCTAATATCTTGAACAGTTATTGAGATATTAGCAAAATAATAAGGAATGTACATAGCATTCAGCTTTTACAGTTGCACAAGTACCTCCTGTGCTGTTGAAATGTCTAATATCATCCGAAGTTTGGAGGATTACCTGTCCCATTAATTTTATCTTTTTATTTAGGAGAGAGAGACCAGCTGCAGTGTTATTAATCCTCCCTTAACTTTAGGTCTTGGGCCGGGGATGTGGCTCAGTGGCATAGCTCTTGCCTTGCATGCATAAGGCCCTGGGTTCAATCTCCAGCACCACCAAAAACAAAACAAAACAAAACAAAAAAACAAAAATTAAAAAAAAAATTAGATCTTAAAGGATATTGCCTTTGTTGAGGAAAAATAGTATTATCCCTGAGATGTATCTGTACTAGAGCAGCTCTTATTGTCCTACCTATTTTACCTTTAGTTGCCCATGCTTCAGGATTTATTTCTGTCTCCACAAGGGGAAGACAGCGTACTTGACAAGGGTGCGATCACAATTTTTTAAATATCTACCTGGCATATCATCATACACTTCTCATCTGCTACTCTTCTTTTCCTCCTCTCCTTTCTCCTGTTCCTCCTCCCAACCCTCTAACAAATAAAACACAGTGTTACATTGAAAGCCATGATTTCTGAACTCTAATAACTGAATGCAGCAGCATTCTATAGTTATTCTAATTAAGATTAACTCAAAGATGAAGCCATACAATCCTGGGATAATCTACATTTCAGTGATTTCACTGGAAGTTTTTATTTTCCTGGTAAAGGAACATGCATCCTTTGAGAAAGACTGGGGGAAGATATTGATATTAATATCAATGTAAGACCCTTCTGCAAAAAATCATTCTTCATGAATTCTGGCTGTATGAAGTGGCTGAAGTATACAATTGGATATGGAATTCTCGGTCTATTATAGTGGTTGAGTCATTAGTTCTTTTATTCATTTTAAAGTCCTTCCATTATATAGACCAATTAGGTACTTAAAGTCTGACTATATTTTAGTATTTGTAATTCTGTGATGTTATCCATTACTATAATGCAACATGCAAATTTGACTACTGCTTTTGCCTTACTAGTCAGTAAGTAACCACATACAACTTACCACTGTTGATTAAGTGTAATAAAATAGACCTGACTTTCCATAATACATTCTTTCCAAAGATGTTAATTTTAATAAAAGTATCTCCTATCTCCATTTCATGTTGGAGCTTATCATAATTTTTAAAGCTGTTAGTAAACCACCCTGTGATATATCAATATTTTGGAGAAAGGATTTTCTTCTGGGTTTTCTCTGGTTACAGAGAAATGTATGCTAAGAGATATGTATCTGCATTGAATATGATTGTCTTATGTCACTAATACCTGACACTTTAGGATTATTTTGCCTTATAAAAGTAAATATTTTATAAATTACAACCTTAAGTGGAAGCACGAGCCCATGTGTTACTTCCATACTCACTAGAAATATATCAATAAATTATCCATCAAAAATTGCACTTACTATCTCTGTGAAATATTGCCATAGTAATTGTTCTCGCTTATATTTTTCTAGCATTTGTCAGCAAAATAAGTAAATTACTACAATACAGAACCCAAGGTTTTCACATTGAGTTACATTCTCAGCCAGTTTGATGGTTTTATTTTGAGGCAAGTTCTTTCTAATTTGCTAAGTTGCCTAAGATAAGCTCTAACTAGGGATTCTCCTTCCCCATACTTCCAGAGTGCTGTGTTTAGAAGCATGTGCCATCACTGTTTAGAAGCATGACCTTTTAATTGGCTCTGTGTATTATGCGGGTATAACTATTAACTAAGAGATAGTAAATATTTGCAGGCATGGGGCAAGATACTATGTGGAATGCCCTTTAAATTGAACTGTGATGTTTGTGATCATTAGTGCCTTTAGGCAACACAGTAGAAGTATAAAATACAAAAAGAGGGCTGACTTCTGCTGACAATAAATTCTAGTATGAATTTTTTTTCTGGAAAAATCAGAGATATTTGAAATATCTGCATATCTCTATATTTCTGTGGTATCCATCATCCCCAAATTCAAATCAATAAATTGTCACAAAATAGATCTAGTAAGGATGTAAATTCAGCTAACATTGCTATAACATTTACAAAATAAGAGCCTATTTTTGCTTTCAGGGTCAATCGACATTGGGATTCAAGAGGTAACTAATTGATTTAAGGACAATCATGAGATTTGTAATGGGAAAATCAAGAGTTATCTCACTAGCAAATAATAAATCTAAAACATTGTGTTACCTGGAAAACTACACAGCTTAGTGTCATCAAAGACCTAAGAAACAGATATATAAATAAAGATACATTTCTCATCCCCATTCAACTCAATACTTTACCTTTCCTTCCACAAATGAATTCTAGAAGATGACAATGATCCCATCAGGTCAATTAGACAGCAACACCTACTGTATTTGTCTATTTAAGTTGTGGCCCATTTACTGAAGATAGTAGATAAAATGCCAGTACTAAATAACAAGCTATTGATTTAGTGAATGCACTTTGAGAGATTAGGAGGCACCTATGATTTTACTATGATTTGAACTAAGAATTAAAAGTCACACACTTGAATTTTCTTTCCTTCAGATCCTCAGTGTGGTTAAAAGCAGCCTGCTCACGTTAGAGAACTTTCACTACTTGTATTTATTACCTTTATATTATTGCTTTCTATCTTGTACAACTTATTTGAAGCTAGATTTTATGTAAGTTTCTTTCCAAGTGATAATACTTAAAGTAATGAACTGAGTTAATATTCCATCTTTTCATGATCACAGATTTAAGATACTTCACAGTGAAATAAGTAAGTCCATATTGCTCCTCCCTTAAAGGTCTGCTTCATGAAACCACTGTGGTACCAAATATTGCAGCTGTGACTGCTGGGTTTCAATTGTCTATAGTATTTCTGCACATCTTTTATTATATCTTGTTTTGTATTATTTTGTCAAAGTCTTTTTTTATCCAGTTCAAGTTGAAAGTTAAAGATGATATGTCTCTAAGAGAAAAAACCATCATTGTTTCTTGAACAAGATAATAAGAGTAACACCTACCAGAATGGCAATACCTGGCAAATTTTCTGGCAGCCTCCTTAAAATATTGGGAATGTCCCACACTTGAGATTCCTGAGGTGTGATATAGGCCAACTGTGTAGCAGCATCCGTGTCAGCCCTCTCCTCATACTCACATTGGATGTTGGGGAGCAAGTGGAAATAATGCAAGTACAAAGCGCCTGTCAACTGCAATGAGTAGCAGCATCTATTTTCTTAGAAAACTCAGAAGACTT
This sequence comes from Cuniculus paca, assembly GCA_004365215.1. NCBI lineage: Eukaryota > Metazoa > Chordata > Mammalia > Rodentia > Cuniculidae > Cuniculus > Cuniculus paca. The sequence continues at coordinate 15,458 of RJWT010016425.1, read as the reverse complement.
GAATTTATCCAGAAGCTGTTAAACTTGCTGGTTAAGCTATATCTTTCAGTTATTTACTGCTTTGTTAGAAGATAAAATGTTGACAGAGAAGTGACTTTGTAAAACAGATTTCGCAAGAGTTTTCCATGGGTGAGGTTAGTGATTTCATGGGCTCCCACAACTTCTGTCATGACTCTCTTCTCCAAGATTTGAGCAGGGGAGAGAAATTATTCCTTTTTCTTTTCCTGTTAATGAGACTCAGACCTGCAGCTAAAAGTGAAACTATACCAAAGAGCAATTTTTCAGCTGTTACCAGCTCATTAGGTGGCCAGAGTTTGATCAAGTATCTCTCAAGTCTGGCACTGAGCTTTTGATGCTAGAAGGTAATAGAAAGAGTGTTAAATTACCTGACAAGCAGATCTCTGACTTGAAATAAAAACTAAGTGTACCAGCATCTTTAAGTTTTAACTCCAGAATGTAGAGTTTGCAAGTTGTTACCTCTGGTTTATTATGAGAAAGCTTAAGGAAACTGAAATCAATGATTTGTTTTCTCTCTATAAGAAAACTGAGTCTGCAAGACAAAAATAACCTCTTAAAATATGTAGGGAAGACATCTGAAAAGATTTAGTTAAGATCTGCTTACCTGGAACAGAAGCTGTTGCAGTAATAAATATGAGCATTTAAAAACTAATTTTGATAGTTCCTGGTATAGAAATGGAAACTCTCCCTGAGGTTTAAGGTAGCCACAACATTTTAATGGAATTTACCTAGAGGAAATACAAATGATTTTCAAGTGAATATTTGAGAACTACTCCCTTATGACTTTGGGGTATACTACAATCAGGAGTGTAATCATTGTACAGAATGTATTCCTAATGGAAGAAATTTTTTGAAGTCTCTTCTCTCATTTTGAAGATACAGATCTTTCTCCTGTTTCGTCTGTTACCTGCTTATCTTAGTTAAGGTAAAAAAATATATATATATAATATATGTAAAACATAGCGAGAACTGCAGCCAGCAAAGTGGCATGGGATAGGGAAGAAAAAATATGATTGAAGAATAAATACTTGAGCTGTTATTGACTGAGAAACTTCTAAAATTAATGACAGACACCAAACAGCAAATCTAAGGAACTCAGAGAATGCTTATTAGAATAAGGTGAAAAACAATGGAAAAAATTTATACAGTGAAGCATATAATGTTCAAATGGTATGAATCCAAAGATAAAGAAACAATATTGAAGACACTCATAAAAAAAAAAAAACTTTTGACCTGTAGATGAACTTTCTGACATTTCATTGAAAATCATGGAAGCAAGAAGAATATATACTAATATATTTAAAAGTTGAAAGAGAAGAAACACCAACCAAGTGTTTTTATTCAGTGAAATTATATTCTAGAAATAAAGGAGAAATACATAGTATATAGATCAACTTTCTACTATTGGGAAATACCTGCCCCAAATACCTGCCCCATGATGTAAAGGAACAGGGTCTTGAAATGTCATGGTGAAAGAATTAGGCTGATGAAAATTGTTTAACTAATAGTGACAGGGACAGAGCTCAAAAAGGAACCAGGGATCAGGTTTAGGCTCTAAGTTCATACCCTCATGTATTTCCTCTATTGAGGCCTTCTCTTTTAATAGCCAATTAAGATATGAATTCATAAGTAGGTTGACTCATCAAAAAGATTAGCCTCTCACAATCCAAACATCTCTCCATTTGATTCAGTGAAAGTTGACAATCAAGTATTCACTCAAAGAAACAAAGTTAAGGACTGTACAGTACGTAGATCTCTTAAAATTTTTTCAATGTTTCTCAGAAACAAGAAAAATAATACATGTAAAAACATGCATCTACATAAATTAAAGCACAGCAATAAAGAAGATATAAGGTACATTATTACTTGCTTTTTTATTTCAAATTATCTAAAAAGGTGTCTTGTGTTAAAAGAAATAGTAATAGTGGTTGGGCAATACAATGTACAGAGATGTGAAATGAATGACATAGGTATGGTTTGAATATCCTTTCCAAAATTTTGTTGCAATTCATTTGCCCTTTTGAAGACATTTAGATGGGGAAACTGTAAGAAATTATTAGGCCATGAGAATACTCCTTCCTGAATGGACTGATGCCATTATTGGGGCAGTCCATGAGGAGGGGCTTTGTTGTAAAGCGAGCTATCTTTTGCAGATGGGGATTTCACATGCTTCCACCCTCACTTTCCCTCTTGAAAGTTTTATGATGCCAGTCTCCATGTTAGGATTCAACTGGAAGATCCTCACTGGATATAATAACTTTGATAGTGGACTTTATCACCACTGCAATTGTAAGAACTAAATCATTCCTGCATAAATTGACCATTCTGTGATAATGTGTTACAGTAGCAGAAATTAGAGCAAGAGACAATAATGTTACAAATGATCAGAGATAAGAATTGGGAGAATTTTGTTATAAATTACCATGTACTGCAGATGATATTGCACAGTGTTAATTTAACTTGGACTTTGATTAACTTAAGCTGTCTATTTTAAGGTCGGTTTAATTTTTTTATTGTTTTTTATTTTAAAGAGAATAAAGCATTACAAAACAAAACAAAATGAAACAGAATAAAGCAAATCAGAACAGAACAATGTAAACAACATGGAACTTCACAACAAGACAACAGGAATAATGTCTCTTGTTTTCTTCCAAATAGTTGTCCATACCATCACACATAATACAATCAAGCAAAAGAAAATAGTGGAAAACCAATCAAAACAAAAGAATGAAAGCATTATGGGGCTTCAAAACTAGACAATAGGAAATCAACAATGGCCTCCATGTCTCTTGTTCTCTTCAAAATAGCTATTCATACCCTCATACACAGTGAAATCAAATAATAGAAAACACACAAAAACCAATCAATGCAAAAGAATGATAACTTACAGGACTTCAAAACCAGATAACTGGAAATTAATGATGGTTGCTATAATGTCTCTTTTTCTTCAAAATAGCTGTTCTTGCCATCACACATAATAAAAATCAAACAAAACAAAACAGAGTAAAACTGATTAAACGAAAGATTGAAAGCATTATAGGACTTCAAACAAGATAATAGGAAACCAGCCATGATTGACATAATACATCCCATTATGTTCAAAATAGCTGCGCATACCATCAGAAACAGTAAAAGCTAACAAAACAGGACAGAACAGAACTAAGCCTAACAAAATTGTGAAAACATTACAAGAGTTCAAGACAAGACAATAAGAAATTAACACTAATTACTGTCTTCTCTTTCTAGGTATTTCCCCTCCATTACTTTTATAATGTTTATTGTGTTTTTGGATCCCACTGACTCCTTCCATTTTTTTATGTTAGTGCTTACCTGTATGAGTTCAGACTTTCACCCATGAACGTGATCTCCAATGGCATCCATTTACCTACAGGAACCTCGAGATTATCTTACTTTATAGCTGGGTAGCTTTCCATTGTATGAAAATACCTTATCTTTTTATCTGTTCTGTGGTTGGTGGGCAAATTGTCCTTGCTTTTTTCTGGTCTCCTGTCTCATGAAACAATTGTTTCTTCCCTTTGATTTGCAGTTTGTGCATCTCCTTTCAAGTTAAATGTGTTTCTTGTATACAGTATATTGATGGACCTTGTTTCTTAATCCATTCTCCTTGTGTTTCTTTTTATTGCTGAATTGAGGCCATCTACATTAATGGTTACAACCAGTATATGTTGTCTCTGCCATGCCTTCTATTGTTGGTCCTCTGCTTTTCTCCTTCATTCAATCGTCTATCCTGTTTGGCCATCCTCCTCTGCTGCTGTTCCTGGACCCATGGTCATTTTTATCTCTCTCTAGAGTATCTTCCAGCACTCTGTAGGGTTGGTTTGGTGATGATGAATTACTTTAGTTGCTCTTTATCATGGAAGTATCTCATTTTTCCATCAATTTTGAAAGATAGTTTTGCAGGGTACATTAATCTGGGTTGGGGGCTTTTTCTTTCAGGATTTGAAACACTTCACTCCAAACTCTCCTTGCCTTGATGGTTTGTGTTGACAAGTCTGCTGTGATTCTGATTGGTTTTCCTTTATAGGTGATCTGTTTCTTTTCTCTCACAGCTTTTAATATTCTGTTCTTGTGCTGAATTTCTGGGATGTTGATTATTATATGTCTGGGTGTAGATTTGTTTTGGTTATGGCTGTTTGGGTTCAAAATAGCTGCGCATACCATCAGAAACAGTAAAAGCTAACAAAACAGGACAGAACAGAACCAAACCTAACAAAATTGTGAAAACATTACAAGAGTTCAAGACAAGACAATAAGAAATTAACATTATGGTTTTTCATTTCTTCTTTTTACCTGAGACATTATTTCAGATCTGATTACTTTTACAGTCTCATGAAGTTGTTTCTTCAGTTGTTAACCTTTCAGAGATTTCAGGTGTATGATTTCCATTTTCTTCCATAACTGTATCTCTCAGACTTACTCTGTGCGGGCTGGAGGCCTGAGATTGCTGTTTGCTCCTTCTTCTTGTCATTCTCCTGTTCCTCCCAACAAGCAGGTTGTGGGGTCCCAGGCAATTCCCATGTTGGCTGCCCCTCCAAGGTATAGGGAATGAGTCAGGCACCTGGGTTCCTCTGACCCCCAGTTTACAGAGAGGTAGCAGGGTGTGGGGCGGGCTTCTTCAGACCTGTGAAGCTACACCAGGACTTCCCGGATGGCCAGGTGTGCATGGTGGTGGGGCTGCTTCTCTCAGCCTGTGTGTCTACACTGGGACTCCTGTGATGGTGGCAGGGCCACAGGTGTGTGTGTGTTTGTCTGATTCTCTTGGTGGGTGATAGCTGCTCAAAGGAAGTAAGGGCCTCCAATGGTGGCCTGCAGGTGCATGGGGCTTACCCTGCTCCAGTTGGCTGCCCACAGGAAACAAGTCTTTTACTGGTGGCAACCAGCAGTTGGAGTGGATCTGCTGGTTCTCTCCACCCACGCTGCCTGCCCATAGGAAGCTCCTTCTCACAGTGGGGGCTGGCAGGGTCAATCAGTTTAATATTTTAATAAAGAAGTAAAACTAGAAAAGAGGCAAAATGGAATAAAAAGAAATACTAAAGTGAAACAAATGAAAGTAGGAAAATAGTCCAAGAAACAACATATTAATGAGACAATTCTCTAATTAGCTTTGAACTAATCCATTTCCCCTTCTATAGCTTTCTTGCTTGTACATCTGAATAAAAGCTGTCAACTTTCTGAGAATGCAATATCCTGAGATGAAGAGGTTCTGCTTTTTAGCTTGGCTTGTACTTTCCTTTCCTAGGGAAAGCAATATCTTGTGATAGAGAATAAATTCCCAGAATAGACAGGGTCATGTTCCTCTCTCCCCTGAAGCAGCAAATCTTTCCAAGCTTTGCCCAGTATGTCAGGTGGTGACTGAAGTATGTGACCCAATACTGACCATCTTTTGGGGCCTCTCAGCTATTGTACAAAGTGGGCAATATGTAGACAAGATTATTCAGCCTGGGAGATGCCTTGGGAGACTGGCTGACAATAAATTTGAAGCTTCTTTCCCCTGTTGCCTATCTGTAAGTAACAAGTGCATTTCACATAACTTGTTACATGTGAGTATGTTTATTCTTACCAGACTCCTAGAAGTAGGGAACCTGCACATGGTGGACCTAAACAATGTCTCAGGATGCAATGTTTAATGATCAGATCAGTGCAATTAGCATATCTGTATTCATAAATAAAAGAATTCCTGTTACTTGTAATTGGCAAGGTGATGATCTTTGCTACTGTCCAAGAAATAGGCTATTATTTTAGGGAAATGTAACTAGTACATCCATCTTACCAAATCTAATTAGTAGAATACTTTTACAAACATGGTAGATATTAATCCAAAGACAGAATATTATGAATCATGATAAACATGTTAAGGACTTAACATATCTATTAAAAGGCAAAGATAGAAATGAATTTTTAAAAATTATTATAAATAATGACAGCAAATTATTCTAAATTATTGACATTAAATCCACATTAATTTTTGGAAATAATATTAAATATATTTTAATTTACATAAATTTACATATTTATGGCATATGGTATGATATTTCAGTATATATACAATGTTTAATGATAAGATCAGTGTGATTAGCATATCTGTTACTTAAAAAGGTATATTTTCTTGTTTTGGGGTAATTCTCCTTTATATAACAAGATATATAGGTGAAAAGTACAGGGATGGTGAAATTAATCAATATAAAAATAAAATATCTATTTCACACTAGAAAATTTGAGAATAACAACAAATATCAGGCATAACATGGGCATTCATTATGATAAAGGAACAATTCTCCAAGGCTTAAAAATCCTAAAGGTTTACTTAAAAATGACCATGAAATATATTGACCATATTTGGTGCACTGGAAAAGAAAAACTTTAAAATCTACTATTTGAAGTAATCATTAATTACTGGTAAACATGCAAAATGATGGAGTTCTTTGACCCTAATTTGGCAATCTTGCATAGAGCTAAATCAAGTCTTTATATAATTACAAAATCACATGCCTATTTACTTACTAATTGTTTAAAAACTCAAATTCACATATCAAGCCCTTATATGTAAATTATAAGTGGCTTTATTCACAATTACAAAATAATAAAATAATTCAAAATAATAAAATAATGAAGACGTTCTTCAATAGGAGGACTCCATATGTCTGGTATATCCATAGACTGTGTACTATTCAACAATAAAAGAAACGACTACACAGGGATGTGATGAGTGTTAAATGCATATTGATAAATAAAAAGACAGAGTTAAAAGATCATATGATTCTACTTACATGATATTTTGAAGAGAAAAATTAAAAGAGAAAATAAACACAACAGTGATTTCCAAGACTTGAGCAGATTCAATTATGCAATTATGACCCTTATAATTAGTTAAAGTCTTGTGTTCAGATCTTTAAAGCATCCACATTTGACAGCTTTTGTCATACAAGCTGTTCAGCAGACAACTAATAACCTCCACCTTACTTATTTTTTCCTGACCATGCAACCACAGAAAGCAGAGTGGTTAAAGAACATAGCTCTCTACGGAAAGTAATATGCCATATTCTTTCTAGGTAATGATCAAGAAAAAATAGGTCAGGCATTATATTAACCTGTTTTGAAAGTTCACGATTTTATCTTGATCATTTCTGGAAATACTGTATCTTTTTCTTCTAATAGCAAATTAAGACGAGTCTACTTTTGAAGCTTTCTAACCTATAACCTGCACTCAGGAACTGCCATTGTTTAAATGTGTTCCCCAAATCTTCAGTGTTCAAACTGTAGCTCTGCAATGCATCACTATTGGGAGGTGTCTGGATCACTAGGGTAGGGCCATCCTGAAAGAATGAGTGCCTTTGTGTAAGATCAATACCTATTTATTACAGGAGTTTGACCCTCTTTTTCTGTTCTAGACAAGCCCATTTGCTCTTCTACTTTCTGTTACGAATGGAGCATGCAAGAGTACCTTAACTACCTCAGGCTTCTTATCTTGAACTTCCATGTCTCCAGAAACATTAGCCAAAATGAACCCTTTTGCTTTATATGTCACCCAGCTTCAGTTATTCTGTTATCATAAACAAAAAATGGACTAAGACGCCTAAGTGATTTAAATTTAAATTAAAAAATATCTTTATCCCTCACTTAACTGACCCTAGGTAATGAGAAGCATATGATAGGAAAAAAAAACAAAGAAAACATGAAAATATGGCTACTGGAATGGGCACTCTGAATATGATTATAGTTGGGTAGAGAAAAAAACTATTACCTAAGGAGAGAACACCCTAGATCTCATAAGATATGAAGATTATTTATAAATCTTGATTTTAATAATGGTACCAGAAGTTTCCTTCCAGAAGAAAACTTCCCATGTAGATGTCTCAAACTGCTTCAAGAGTCTTAGACTTAAATGAATGTTGGGTATGACATCCCTTGCCAGGTGGCTCCATCAGGTTCCCAGAGATTAAAGGGAGCTGCTCCAACAACTGCCTATTCCTCCACTCACCCATCCATAACCAGACCAAACACCTAACATCTCCGTCATTCTACTCTGAGTCACAGAATGGGCTGACAATTGTACACAAATTGAAGAACTAGACAGATTCAGTTTAGAATCTGCATTCAGTTTAGAATCCAAGTCAAGTTATTCAGTTGAGAACCCTAGACTAAAATGCTCAGCTGGAAAATGATATTGGAGGCAATGCTAACCTATAATCTGAACGATTATGTGTATCTTAGATGATTCCCCTGCTAATTGTAAACTGTTTCTTTTCACTAATGCAAATACAAACATGCATTAGGTCAATCTATGCTGGTTTCTTTGGTGAGAAGTTTAAAATAGTTTCTTTGTAATATATGTTTCGCTTTCAAAATATAGAGTACATAGGGAGGACATTTGTATAAAATAAAAAAATGTTACTCCTTTGGGAAATGCTGTTCTTGAGTCTCATATTCTCATGAGACTTCTTCATTGTATTTACACATTTTCATTAAGGTACAGAAAATATAAACACTCCAAAGGGTAGGAATTGATTGATTTTATATGGCAGTGTGGGTAGTCCATAGAAAAGGATCCAGTACATGAATAATTGAATGACAACAAAGGAGAACTTACTGCACTATTCTAGCTGTAACCAATGAGGTAGCCAAACCACTTTCAAGAGTGCCAGTGATAGGTGAAATATAAACAGCCAAAGACTGTGGTAGCAGGATGAGAATGACTAACAGAGAAATGGAATCTCATTATGCTTAGATACTGAGATCAAGTAATTTTTCTCTAGATAATTTTGTGTCTATATCACCTTAGGGGAGATACATGATGCATGTATTTGTCTCAGATACATGGGTGCAATTTAAACTTTTTAGGGCATACTGCTTTAAGATGAAAATAATTAACATTTGTAAATATTAAAGATAGGATTTTCTGCTAAATATACTTTAACTTACATTTGTTCTGTTTTTTGTCATTAACATATTAACCTTTTCTTTCTCCAGTCTCTGGATTTTGATTTAAGGAAAAGCAGTGAAAAAAGACCACAGAACACTAGGATAATTTAGATTTTAAAAGCTTATTCTTTTGTAAATTCATCTGATAGTCACAAGAGCTAATACAACCAAGCCAGTTGCTTTCATAATCCTGTCTTAAAAATTTTATTTTTTTGCAATGTATGCTGGTGGATAGTTGGTCTGTGATTGTTGAAACTGAACAAAGAAATGATTTTACTTGATAAATTTCTTGTTTATGCATTTTAGATACTACATCCCTACAATGGTTGCCATTAATGGAATTTACAAACATGAGGAAATTTTCATAACATCTTGCCTCAAAGTTATCTGAATGGGAAAGGAATGTCCTATAATACTAACAGTGGCTTTTTTCACTATGTATGTGTATATTACTAACATTGCTAATGCACATGGTCTTAACCACAGACATTTACTCTTTTTTAAAGAAGTCAAACATGTGCTCTTGACTTAATTTCTCTTCTAGTTTCTCTCCTAGGAATATCTTATCTCATTTTTTTCTCCCTCTAAAACCTATTTTATAATTTAAATTTCCTTTTGTAAGTTTCTACAGGAATTATTTGATATAAGTCTATCCTTCCTTCTTTCTATCCTTTCACATTGAGGAAGTGAATTCAGGGCCTTCATTTTGAGCTACATCTGTAGTGCCTTTTATATTTTTTTTATTTTAAGACAGGTTCTCTCCAAGTGACTAAATTGCCAGGCTTTTCTCATGCCTCAATGTCCCAGAATGCTGATATTACAAGTGTGTGCAATACGTCCATTCAGTTTCTGTGTATCTTTTCTTAATAAAAATGAACATTTCTGAAATTTCAAATAATTATGTTGATACTCCCAAGATATAAAACATTAACCCATTTTGCCAAGCCCATCATGAAAGCATAGTCATTTTGTGTTTGATGATGATGATATCAAGGTAGGAAAATTTCTATGGGTATATCATTAATCTTCATACTAGATTTCCAGTGTATTTGTAGTTTAAATTTTGTCAACTAAATATATGTTGAATATAAAGAAGAATTATCTATTTTTTAGTGTCTCTTTAATTGCATGTTAGCTGGAGATTTTAATATTCTTGGAAGGGGAAACATGCCACCTAAACTTTGTGTCAATGTTATTCAGTGATTCCTCATGCTTTTCAAATACATCAAACACACATATAAAGAGAACTGGAGGGAAAAGCAATGCTGTGGATTCTCCAGCAGACTCTTATCATGCTGGCTTTCCTGATATGAACTCGATTGTTCTCATTGTCAGAGGAGCTCAGGTCTTGCTGTCACTGAGGATGGCTTCAATGTTCTTTGGGGGACCTTTGGTCCTTACTTTGAGCAGCACTCCCTGGCTCCAGTGCAGATTCCTCACCCAGCTGGCACAGATCCTTCATCCTGCTGTGGCAGACTCTCTAGCTTCAGTCACTAATCTTTGCCCTTTCCTAATGCAGATTCTTGACAGAGTTGCATGAGAAATTTTTGTGGGCTCTAGTTCTCCAGCTGGACTCATGGAAGACATTGCCATGCACTCTAGGTCTTCAGCTGGACTCATGCAGGATATTGTCATGGGAGCCAAGCTCTCAGATGGATTCTTTAGTATGTGGACAGATCACTCACATTACTTTGCATTTGACTCTTAGGGTGAATATTATAAAATCATCCTAAAAATTATACACCCTGTATTGAATTATTTCACTTGAAAGCCCTGACTAAAACACTTGGAGTAGATTCTCACTGCATCTAGTTTTACTTGTATCAAGTCTTTAATCTTCAGTGTTTTTCTTGCTATAAGATATGAGGTATTGTGCAGGTGTATACGCAAATTGCCAACATTTATGAAATATTTGTTTTGGCTTCAATACTCCATAAATCACCATGAGAGAAGATGTATCAAAATAATGGAAGCTGGTGTATGACACCTTAGTTAAATAACTATATCATAAAGTGAAAACAGAGTGACTAAATAAACCATGGCACATCCTCGCAAAGCAGGACTCAGCAGCTATGAACAAATTTGAAATTTCCACCATTTTGAAGAAAGCAAGAGACACTAGGGTAACCATTGTTAATCTCCTGTTGTTATGTCTTGAAAACCTGTATAGCTTGCAGTGTTCTGTTTTGAAATGCTATATTATGTTTGACTCTATTCTGTTTTCTTTTGCTTTTTTTGTTCTGTTTTGTTTTGTTGTGTCCTATTCTCTTTAAAAAAAAATTTGAAATTTCCATGCATTGATGTTTTGAGTTTGAAAGGATGTATTGTTAAGTGAATAGACCAAAGGAAAGAAGATATATTTAGCTTGAAGTCATTTGGCCTATACTAGGGTTTTTCCAATTTATAATATTCCTTTTGATATTCACTTAAAATATTCTGCTTTCTTTCTCATTATAACTCTTGAACTATATATCCGTGATTTTATTTTATTTTATTTTTTTATTTTGAAGAGAATATAACCAAACAAAATGAAAGAATAGAGTCAATTACAACAAAACAATGAACATGGTACATGACTTCAAAACAAGGTAAAAGGGAATCAATAATGGCTTCCATAATGCCTCTTGTTATCTTCAAAATAACTATCCATGCCATCAGGCATAAATAAAATCAAATGAAATAGCACAGAATAAAACCAGTAAGAAAACAAACAAACAATGAAAGCAATAAAGACCTTTAAGATAATAGTAAAACAATAGTGGCTACCATAATGCTTCTTGTTGTCTTCAGGGTAATTGCCTATGCCTTCAAACATAATACAATCAAACAACACAGAATAGAATAAAATCAATCAAAACAAAACAATGAAAGCAAAGTAGGACTTCGAAACAAGATACTTGGAAATCCACGATGGCTGCAAGTATATATTTTCTTATCTTTGAAATAGCTGTCCATGCCATCAAGTATAATACAGTCAAACAAAACAGAACAGAATAAAACGAAAATAAACAGAACAATGAAAACAATACGAGTTTCAAATCATGTTAGTAGATTAACAATGGCCACTGCCTTCTCTTTTCACACAATTCTTCCCCCTTTCACTTTCACAACATGTACTGTGCACTTTGGATCCCACTAACTCCTCTAGTTTGTTATACTAGCAAGACAACACGAAATTCATCCATGTGACTCTGAAGCATTTCACTGATAAGCATGATCTCAAGTTGTATTCATTTACCTACAAGAGCCTTGAGGTTATCTTCCTTTATAGCTGAGTAGGTTTCCATTGTATAAAATTCCATGTCTTTCTTATCTGTTCTGAAGTTGATGGGCAAGCTATCCCTACTTTTTTTCCTGGCTCCCTGACCCAAAGGGAATTGTCCTTTAATGTAGATGGCCTCATTGCACCAATAGAAAGAAACATAGGCAGAGTGGATCAGGAGACAGGATCCATCAATATGCTTTATAGAAGAGACACATCTAACTAGAAAAAAAATTCATAGGCTGAAAGTCAAAGGAGAAAGAACAATATCTGTGATTTTTAAAAGGTAGTTGTGTGGCAGGCATTCCAACACTATAGCATTCTCTCCTGAATTCTCTAAAATCATTCTTAAAGCAGGCAAAAGTGTGGGGTTTTGTATGTGTGTCTCCGTAGACAACACCTCTGCAACATAAAATTTAAAATCCCTTAGAAAATGATGACCCTGGATCTTGGTTACCCTGAGGATTTTTTGTTTTGCTCTTTTCCCATAAGACAGAGAAGGCATACATTCTCTATACTCTTAAGAATTAATTGTCATATTGTACCATATGTCCACTTTGCAAAGTTCACAGTGCCTTATATAAATGAACTGCAGTATAGTGTAGAAGAGAGGATGAATTGATAAACTTTCCCAATAGCATGCCATAAATCAGTCAACATAATTTTTATGAGCAACAATTAAGTCAGTCATATATTTTTTGTACAAAGAAATAGTTATTAAGAAGAATGGACGTAACTACTTTCTGTTCACCAGGATGGTGAGTCAGCTATCGAAGTTCAAAAAGTTTGCCCATGCCTATGTGTATGATTTGTTAAAGAAGGCTGTTAAAATATTAAATGCTAGTGTTTTTATCACTTTTCACATTTTATTTGTAAGTGATGGTGAGTGCTTACCAAGAAGATATGATAGTAATTTAAGGCTGAAAAAGCTGTAATTTTTATGTGGTATTGCATCCAATAAAATTAAATATAAGTGTTTTAATTGCCCTGAATTCATATAGTCTCATACTGTGATTTGTGTTGCTTTCTCTTACAGTGTATGTCATGGGAATAGTTGGAACAAGTGATTGTTAAAGCAGAACAGATCAGTAATTGACAAGAGGGACTTCTAGCTTAAATAATATTTAAGCATTTATACTAGCTTTACCATGATTTCAGTAAAGAGCAATAGTTTATTGTTTCACAATCATATGATTGTGCTAAAGAACTCCAGACATTTGGGTACTATTCTTCCCAATAATGTATAGTTTCAGCAGAAATGACCAAGTAGGAGATATCTGAAGATCGTTTCCAATCAAATCACTTTTAAACCACTACTCTTTGACTTATGATGCTTCATTTGTCTTGTATATCTTTTCTCATGTCTTTGACACATTTCAGGGCCCATCTAAAAGACAAAATACTCAGCTGTCACATTTTATAAATGCCTCTGGGTGACAGTAGAAGGAACATTTGTTTTCTCATGAAAGTGGTACCTCAGTTCATGAACTCAATTCCAGAATCATGAAATGAATTCTGTGACAAGAATCAAGGAAAATATTAAGTTCATGAACCAAGGTACCACAGTGTTTTGGGTTTTTATGTATTTATGTATTTATTTAGGTACCAGAAATAGAACTCATGAGCTTTTACTTGCCAGTTAGGCACTGTTCCACTGAACTATATCCCCAGCCCTTATATATTTATTTGGAATGTGTTTGTTCTAAAAAATAATTTTAGAGGTTGGAAATGATTTTATTAAATCCTCAATATCGATCAAATGCTTTTACTTAGTGCCAATTTCAAGTGGCTTTATTTGTTTTCATGATCAAGGAAAATCTAAAACCTTTTTATATTTGTATGACTAATTACTTTCGGAAGAAATTTCTACAATTTGGCTTCTAGTTAGAACTTGCATGAAATCTTCTACAGGAACTTTATAAAACTCTATAACTTTAAAAGCATGACTTCTGAAAATAGCCTTTTTAAATCTGACTCCATTCTCTGAATGTAAGCTCTAATACACACTTTTAGGTTTAATTTCATTTACCCATATAATATATGCAAAGTGTTGAGAATAATAGGATATTTATAATCGATGTAAGATAATTGTTAGTTACTTGATTGTCTCAGAGTTAAATATAATTATTTTGACAAGTCTAGTTTGTCTCAACTGCAGTGCTATCACTGTTGTGAGTATAAAATATACTACATACTCATTCACTTTTTTCTCTGGATTTTGCTGATTTAAAATATACTTGTGTTTTAATCTATACTTTAGAAACTTAGGAAAAATATGTATTCCTAATAGAAACATGTTCTATTCCAACAGTTTTCCCTAATAGCTTCTTTTTTATGTATTTATAAAAATAATTTTCATAATTTTAATCTTTCAACATTTCCTTGAACTCAATTAAGTACTTTGTCTGGACCTCCATAACCTGTTTATCTTTCCTTTCACTTTACATTTCTTTTCTCAGAAGATATTTTCAATCCATTTTTTATTTCTCTCTTTTGAAAATTCTTTATTGTGCATTTCTTTCAATCAGCCATAGTTTTTTCAAAAAGCATAACTAAAAGAAAAAAATGCTAATTTTTGCTCTATTAGCATTACTAAACTGTCCATAATGGAATTGTATTTAGAAGGAAGTGAGAACTCAAGTAAGTGCAATCAAAGATCAGAGGGTGAGAATCTTCACAAGAAGAGTACACAAATCATTCCCTCATTGTTACTTGGAAATACCTGAAAACCAATATCATTAGTCATAAAACACAAAACCACTTTAGTGTAAGGTGTTGAAAGCTTTGATGCATTGCATGAAAAAGCGCAGGTAAACAAATTCTGGCAATTGACCTTGGCAGGGCTTCTTTCTCTGATTGTATTTGCTAAATACCAGGTGAATTGTAGATTACTTTATATATATATATATATATACTTTGATTCCACCTGAAACCATCTATCATTAGTCAGGAAATTATATGTCATCTCAAATCTTCAATTAGTCACTTAACAGCATTTTGGTCTGATCACACTGACAGTCACACTTAGTAGATACTCACTGTATGACCCTCATGTATTTTTTCCTTTGGAGTTTTACTGTTCTATAAATTTTGATAGTATTAAATGTATACTTCAGTTGCTAGTTACTATAGCTACTGGGAAAAAATCCATTTCCTATAACTATAATGCAAATCAGGTTGCAATTGATGAAAACATGAGATAAATTCAGAAATTGGAAAATGTCAAATTTTAGAAGAG
>RJWT010016424.1:0-19882 GCA_004365215.1 Cuniculus paca | reverse complement strand
ACACACACACACACACACACACACACACACAGGGAGGCAGAAAAGCTAGAAGTTGCAAGAGAAGATAAATTACTGTTGACTTGGACACTGAACTCTCAGGAACACGAAGAAGTAGAGTTGCGCAGAAACAAGGTCGATATGGGTGAACTTTACATAGGAAGGGTTTTGATTCATTAGCAAAATCTGGAAGTTCAAGATTCATGTTGCTTACCTATGTGCTTGCAATTCAAGGGACACGAATGATACCAATGTGACATTAAGTAAATGATTTTTCACTTGTTCTAAAACCTACTGTTGCTTTCTAGATTCTATTTGATTTTCTTTTCAATTGCTTCTGTCAACTCAGAATTTAACTCTGGTTATTTTGTCTACTTTAATATAACACCTACCTGTGCATCTTGGAAGGTAGTGATGGTAAGAGGAATACTAGAATGTGTAGTAATCTTACTAGGTATAGAACACTGTGTTAGGTGGTGGCTCATATGTTAACTCATTTAATCATAATGACTGTGAGAAAGTGTGGGAGAGATTCATAGTGCTTACCAATGACACCTCCACAAATCCCATGATTCCTTGGTTTGGCTGGCTATGTACCTTACTCTGAATGCAGCAAAATAACATGTGTCATTCCAGGATAAGATGGCCAAGTATTCATCTTACCTCCCCTATGTTTCCCAGGTGGGACATCAAGGTTTATGATTCCAAAAGAGTGGAGCCAAATGACAGACGGGCTGAATCCCTGAGTTACTGCTCAGAGGAGAGCAACCCAGGAAAGGTTACTGCTCAGAGGAGAGTCTCATCAGTTTGTATGAGACTGAAATTTTGACCATGCTTGACAATTAAGCTAGATAGTCAAGCTGCATGGCTTGAGAGTCACTTAGGGATAAGTAAAGCACACCTCTCTGGGTGTATCAGGGAGGGTCATGGAGGCATCACCTTGGGTACTATACTATATTTGGTCCCTGGTGCTTCCTCTCTAGTGCTATTTCCCCACTGTGCTCCGCCACTCCCATCTGCCATGATGTTTCTACTTTGGAGTCAGAAGGCCATGGGCTGAAATCCCTGAAACCATGAGCCAAATTGAACCTCTTCTGCCCTTTGTTGTGTGTGCTCAAATATTTTTTCCCAACAATAGAAAAGCTGAATAGGGCCAGGGATCTAACTCAGTGGCACAAATGCCTACCTGGCAAGCACAAGGTCCTAAGTTCAATTACCTGTACAAAGAAAGAAAGAAAGAAAGAAAGAAAGAAAGAAAGAAAGAAAGAAAGCAAGCAAGCAAGCAGAAAAACTGACTACTATTAGTACACTGTGGTTAGGTACTGATTTTTTTCCATTGTTTTGTTATGCAACTTAGCATCAATGAATTACCCTGACAGGTACTATAGTCATACCCTCTTTACAGATAACACCTAAGCAAAAAAAGAATAAACAATGTGTCCATGATTGCACAGTGACAGAGATACAGTATGAACCTAGGTCTTTATAACTCTAAATATGTACTCTTTCTTTCCTTCTTTCACCTTGCTCCAGTTTTTGTGGCTCTCTTCATGTTTTTCTTGATGGATTTCATCATAGAATAGTTCCCACAGTTAAAGTGAACCTCAGTGAGGGAAATCTCTTGTTTTCCCTGGATATTTATGGATGAGACTCCTCACCTGGTAGCTCGTCTCCCTAGGTGAATATGAGAGCTGCCCATGGCAGAAATCTACCTAAGATAGCAGAGAATATTTCAAGAACTATTTGTTTGCAATTCCCATCTTTTGATAATCGCATACAAAAATCACACCTGGCTAAAAAGAGAATTAGTGACCAATAAATAACCTTGCAAATTGTCCAAAGATTTAAGAGTTTTATTTTCTAAATATAAACGGAATCATTTTACCTTGCATACTTGTTCGTCACTGGTTCAGAGTAAATACGCATACATAATTGGGAACCAGGCAGTGGCACAGCATAAAGGTTAAACTATCTTTTCATGCAAATATTTCATTTGTTTGCTTTGTGGCCAGAGATGAGTCACATTATCTATGCATTCATTTACTCTTTTTAAATAAGAAAAACGTATCTTCAGTTCAGTCTGATATTTCTATAAAATAATGTTTCAACCTCTACATTTGAACTAAAGAAAGTTGGAGTGGGAAAAAAAGCAATGTGTACAGACACGGTGCTGCTCTCCTGGGTATGAAATCTATTCTGTGTAATTATTATCTAAGTTTTATTATTTTTTGAAAGCAGGAAACACATCATGTTTATCTTCATACATCCATCATCTAGCAAAATGCATGGCGTGAAATTATGTTCATTGAGTATTTGGGTAATGGATGAATATACAAACAACAGAGATGTGAAACAAGATGAGAAGAGACAGAAGGAATGCTACCTAGGAAAGCAGGACAGACAGGGAGTTCAAACATTAAACACACAATAAGATGCTAATGAGTAATTTCAGCATGTTCTTTCCATAGTTACCTGGAGGAGGAAAAGTCTTCCTACTCCCACTCCTTTGTACCATTCAACATCGCCTTGGTTTCCCGGAAGAAGAAGGAAGTATGCATTGGACAGATTCCAGGATACCCACGGGGACATTTTTCCTCGTTGATGTGGTTACTGTACTTCTACTAAGTGATTGGCTCATGAAAATAACACTTTCTCTGTCCTGTCTTCCACCCATGCAGAAGATGGAGGATGCACTAACTGCCTAAGTGACTGTTCACAGAGCAGTTATCTCATACTGTCCCTTCTATGTGTCAAAATATGTACATTTGAAACACAAGAAGAGGCAGAAGTTGGGATTAAGAAGAAACAATAGATCAAGTGCTCCAGCTTGAATCTCTGAAGTTCTTAACAGTAAGTTTGGAGATGAAATTCAATTAGCAATTGTTATCTAATTCCTAGCAATTCCTTGGACAGTTACTCCTTTCAGTCATATGTCTCTCAAGAGTGAATACAGAGGAGGTTCAAGCTGGGCAAGGCAAATAGACAAAATTTCACTTTGATTTTTGATATTTGTTATCTTACTTACAACTTCTCAACATCTCTGGATTTTGTATACTACTGAAGTAGTCTCCATTGTAAGATCTAGAGGCCCAGGCTCTGATATACAACAATCACTGAGCCAAGGTCACAAAACAAATTAACAGCAGAAGTAGATATGCAACTCTGACCTTCAGATTTCAAAGTTCAAACAATTCGAAGCACATTTCTCCCAGAATGAGACAAATAATGGGGCTGACACTCATAGACTTCTCAACCCACTGAATAATGAGACCCCTTACTCTTTTATTCAGAAGAAATGTATACTTGATAAACTGTGATGTTTATGTGAATCACTTTAGGAACTGCAGTAAATACTAACACTACATATCTTCTATTCTCCTTTGTGATACCTTGCCCTAGACACACTACCCATGTAGACATATTTCTCTGTATGCTGTGGTAGACTGTATTTCCAAACATGGCAGCCCCATGGGTCACTCCTGCCTGCTCACTATATCAAGAGGTGGACTCTATTTAACAACCCTTCAACTCTGCACTAACCCACTGACTTCTTTGACCAGTCACATGTGTTACAAGTGACATGCTGGGATTTTGAAGCCAGACATTCTGAATCCCTGGCAAAAATCCCCCTTTGGTGCACTAGGAGAAGTCAGCTGCTGCGGAACATCTCTAAGTAGCTAAAACTACCATATTGTGCTGTGAGGAGCCAAAACCAGCCACAGGATAAACTACATGGAAGAGCACTGCCCTATCAAGAACTGGGCTCCCAGTTGAAAGCCAACACTGGTTTGCCAACACTGTGACTCAGACCTTTAGAAGCAGATCCTCCAACCACAGATGAGCTGGGTTTAGCTGATGCCACGAAGATCAAAGAAATACCTCCCTAACTGTGCTCTGCTCTGCTGCAGAACTGTGAACAAAATGTGGTTGTTATTATTTCAGCCGTTAATTTTAGAGGTGGTCTGTCAGACAATAAAGACAACCAAAGGTTTCTATGGCATTTGGTCCCTCCGATCATTTATTAATCTGAACACTTATTGTTGCTACAGCATTTGTCTTGCTAACTTAGCTCCCAGAGCTTATTCCCTGTGGAGCACAGAACACCCAAAACAGTGCCTGGCACATAGCGGATATGCAAAGAATCTTTGGAAAAATAACTGTGCAGTGCCTTTGAAGAGGTCTTTGCTGTTTGACTGCAGCAACACATGCTTGCAAGAATAGTGTGTGCCTGCACAGTGGTGTGAGACTTCCTGATAAGCAGAGTCTCAGGAAATACATACAAGGACTCATTGATCTCCATACCAGACAACAAACATCTGTCTTCACATCTACTTGTATCTCAAGAATTCATAACAGGCTCCCAGAAAACATTTGATTTAGCCAAATGACAAACCTCTTTTCTTCATCAGGCTGTTTTGTGATTTAAAGTGCATGTGTTAGGAGAGCAGTAAAGGTTCGCTGATTTTTCATAGGCTACACTGCTGCAGATAAAATTTAATTAAACAGATCTCTGCAGTGATGTGCCCACTGCTCTGAATCTGTGCAATTATTTACCTTTCCTGGCCTTTACTAGAGAAGATGCAGGGGAAAGGGCTCAAGGTGGTGCTGTGCTGTGTGAGAAGAGGGGGTTGTTTCTTCAAGGGAGAAACCAATTGGGCTTTGGAAAGGCTGCCAGGAGGAACCCTGACTGGCTCTGACCATAGTTCATTGGAGTCTTCATTGTCCAACCTCCTCATGGCTTCACCTTTACTGCCCTCCTCTGTGCTCTGACCTAACAGAAACACTGCAGGCCCTCCTTGTCTCCAGCAAAACCCATACCAGGTGCCAAACCCTCGCTTAAACTGGATTTTCGTTTTCTGTAAAGATACCAACCTAACCGCATCATCCTGTTGCTTCTGGAAGGCATCCAAGGTTTTCCACTTCTGCTCTTCCCCTTGGCTCTAAACCTATTCTTCACCTTACCCCTCCCCTAAGCAGTGAGCACTGGACACAGTTCTGGCCAGTGAGATCTCAGAGTTGGCTCCTATGATTGAAAGAGAAGCACTGGGGAGACTGGCTTCCTCTTCCTGTCAGGAGCAGTTCTGTGACAATGTGAGCCATTATTCAATGGCCTTCAGGAAACCAAGCAATGCTTCAGAGGAAGGTGGAGTGAGAACACAGCAAAAGTCCTCACACCTGATGATATTCCTCGGGCTCTAACACAATTCCAGAACTAAATACTTCCGGACTTCACCATATGTTAAAATAACTAAGTGAATTGGGTGCCCAAGACCTCAGCACTCTTTTATTTTTGCCAAGAAGCACCTTTACTATGAGTAGCAATTTTAGCAAACCACATAGGAAATGAATTAGCCATAAGGAAATGGGTATTGTGTTTGGCTTGAGTAAACAAAAACAACCTTTCCCTGAAATATTGATATTCCTCCACAAATACAGAACAAAAGAAAATATCTTTGGGGCAGGCTTCCAGTATGTTCTGCAATAGCCTTGAAATATGAGAAGAATTCATTGAGAACAGGAGTGAAGACAAGGTGTCAGGACACAGGAACCAAACATACTCAAAAGTATGGAGGTACTTGAAGAATGATGGGAAAACTGCAGTGCTGTGGAAGCATCAGACCAATTGTTGCTTCTCTGATATTTCAGGTGGACTTGTTTCTTTCTTTCTCTGAGCAATAGCTTTAAAAAGTACACATCATGTTGCAATATAATTAAGTATATTTCTCCCAAAACACTGCAAGTTACAGTACCATGTCTTATTCATATTGGTGTTATCTTGCACCATTCAGTCTAAAATACATTAACCACTCCAGTAAATGCCTGTTAAATAAATATATGAACGACATTCTCTTATTAAAAGTGCTCTGGGAATATGGTTGGCATGGAGAAACCTATGGTCTGACTCCTAGTGTACAGGATCTAGAGTGATTCCCACACAGGAGACACATATAATTTGCATACTCTTCTATTTACAGAACCATTATATAAAATTTCCAAGCGGGAAATTCATTGTAAGTGTTGATAGTAAAGGAAATTGCTTGAAACTCTAGGTTTGTATGGGTTTCCTGGAGATCAATTATCAGTGATAAAAAAAAAAACCTACACTAAAAAAAGAAAGGACTGTTGCCAATCATGAGCTGGAAACTCATTCTGAAGGCAGTAAAGCTACCGATGAGGTTTACTGCACCTTTAGGACACTGTGCAGAGCCTATCTTTCCTAGTCCCTTAGCCCAGTGCCATAACCTCACCCTCTGCAGCATCCCTGGATATTTGCCAACTTGCCTGTGCTTAAATAATTCTAGGGGAAATGACACTGTGCTGGAGGCCAAGGGTACCTTCAAGGTTATCTGGTCACAAATTTATCCACTCAGCAAGAGGAGCACTGAGTGACAAAGGAGGAATGTAGCAGAGTTTACAGAGATGCCTTGTTCCCAGTCACAGTGCAAAATGCCGACCCTCTGCACAGGACCCCCACCCTCCACACACACCTTTTTTGGTCTTTGGCTTCGTTTTGGCCTGTACAGAATGTCTGGCTGACAAGCTGCCACTGCCCTTTTTGACAAGGCTGTAACTCAGCTCCTCAGATTGGCTTCCTATGAAAATGATCTATTTCTCAAGCATATTCCTTGCTTCATTTCCTCCCACATTTGTGTTTTTGCTAGGACTTGGGCTCTCCAGCATTACATTGTGTTCTTCCAATCATTTATAACATTTTTAAATTTTTCACTATATAATAGAGTGACAAAGAGCTAAGGAGCTGGAATCAGATCAGGGCTCAAATCTTGGTTTTTCTTTTTAGTTTTGTTCTTTTGGTGTTCACATAGTCATTCATTCAATCAATATTTTCTGAGAGCTGTTTATGCATCGGATAACTTAGAAGGCACCAGGTAGTGAATAAGCCAAAATAAGGTTCTATTACAGAGTTTACCATTGTGCATGGAGGGCCCAGGATGTTGGATAATAAATAATCATGCAGATTGAAATATCATACGACTTGTATGTGCTGGTTATCTTTATTACTATTACAGTTATTATTATTTGATGCATTGTGATTAAGTTCATCTGTGAGCAACAGAAGGTTTAAACAAGTTCAATTTTTTTTATTTCTTTGAAAAAGATAAGCCATCCAAGCCTGGGGTGATGGCTCCAGAGTCAGCAGGAAGCACAATGCCTTCTTTCCTTTTGCTGTGCTATGTGCAACATCAGTCTGCAGCAGGTGCTGCCAGTGCTCCACATCCCCTGAGAATTTGCCACTCCCAAACACTCTTCCTGCAAGCACCATGTCCTCTCTGCCTTCTTCTCTGGCCCTAGCTGTGTGTTCTGTCCACAAACAGCAGTCTGGAGGTGCCAGGGAGTGGCCCTCAATACCACAGCTCCCTTTTCTTTCAAGTAGGACAACTCTGAGGTGTGCGCTGTGAAGATTCCCAGAATTCACCAGTAGGACAGATCTGCCATGACTTGCTCATGAACACACTCGACACTGCCTACTTGCCTGTCTGTTGGTCTGCCTCCCTCCCTCCCTCCTTCCCTCCGTCCCTTTCTGCCTCTCTTTCCCTCTCTCTTTGCCTCCCTCCCTCCCTTCCTTCCTTCTTTTTTCCTGCCTTCCTTCCTTCTTTCCTATTTAACTTCCCAATTCCCCTGCTAGTGCTTCCTGGGATCACTTAGCAATTAAATGGCATCATTATTACTTAGCAAATTAATATAACTTGCTCTTGAGTCTGTGGCTCAGTCTCCTCTTTTGAGGAAACTCCATCTATGATACGCTCTGAGATAGCACTTTTATTCCACCCATTTTGTCCACATCCCAGTAAGAAGCATGGAGAAAGTGGTGAAAATGAGCCAGTTCCCACCCTTTAAAGAACATTTCTAGGTAACTTCACAGGGTCCTTATGGTTCCACTCTATTGGCCAGACTTTACATGGCCTCAATAGGTAGCAAAACAGTTGGAAAGTATAGTTTTTATTCTCAGTGAAGATACATCCTATGAAATCAGGCATATATTTCTAAGGAAGAGGGTTATAATAAGCCAGCATATCCATGTCCAGGGGATGGGAAAGGAAAAGCTTTGCTAAATAGGCAGAAGACCCATGAGGACATGTTTGGATTTCTGATGATCCACAAATAGCATTTCACATAGATCCTCCCTGGCAGCCCCTCAAGCCATCACACCTTGGTGCCTGCCTCCCCACCTGCTCCCCGTACTGCCTAACAGTAACTTACTCAGTCTTTCCAATCCTGGGAGAAAAGCCAGGATGTAGCTATATCAAACCATGCCAAAATGCAATTTGTATATTAAAGTCACTCAAGCTGGCTTTTACTTCACTTTAATTTTAGATAAATAAGAAATGACACACAGGAACCCAGTTCTCAAAGGGGTTGGATGATTCATATGGAAGCATGACAGATGGATAGCAGCAAGTGAGTGGACCAGATGTGAAAATCACGCTGGGGAGCTCACAGGACATAGCAAACCCATAGAATCTCAGGGTGGCAAGAAAGTGAGGAGAAAAACCTCCACTGAATTGATTACTGCACACAGCAATGCACTAATGACGACGACTGTTAGCACCACTTTGAAGATACAGAAACTAAGGCCTTGATACCTGAAGAGCTCGCCTTCAGACCCAAAGCGTGTAAGAAACGAAGTAATATTGATGAAAATAATAGTAACAGTGGATATTTCATCTAAACCTTTTTTTTCTGCATCAGCTACTGCACTGAGTTACCTGCCATGGGTATGCAATTTAAACTTCACTGTAGTCTTAACACAGGAAAGTTATCATTTTCACTTTACAAATGAAGAAACTGAGGGTTAAAAGGTTAAAAAAAAACTAGTGAAAGAATGTCACCAGGATTTAAAGGACTATCTTGTCCAACTGTCAATCCAAATGTTTGACTGCCCTTCACAAAAACTGTCTAACTGTGGTCACAGTTACAGCATCTACAAATGTCAAGTCCAAAGAACACACAGCCTCTTAGACCAGTCCTTTTTTTCTGGAGAAAGCCAATTGTACAGTCATAGACTCTGGACTAAGTTTTTCATGGTACAAAACTGAATCTTACACTGAATTGTCCACAAAGAAGTGTGCCCTAGGACAGAGCCCAAAATCAGACAGTAAACTTGTTCTGCTTTTTCATCCACCCCATCTTTGACACAGTTACTCAACTATGCTACCATAGGTCAAATGCAGCTACAGATAGCACATAAGCCAAAGGGCAGAATGGGTTCTGATAAAATTTATTTACAGGCATGCAAGTTTGAACTTCATGATTTTCATGAATCTCTAAGTATTGTGATTCTTTTCCTAACCACTGAGAAATGTAAAAAGCAATCTTTACTTGTGAACCAAGTCAGATCTGACTCTTGGACCATCATTTGCCAAACTCTGACCTAGCATTTAGAAAAGGATACGAACAAGCTAGTGTTTAAGAGCCCTGGTTTTCTTCCCCAGTTACAAAAATGCTAGTGAATATAGCAAGCATTGCTTTTGTTTATAGAGTGGTAAAGGTTAGAGAATTGGTGTATTATTTTGGTCTGGTCCAACTCAAACCCTAGGGTTGAAGTACTAATGTCCACAACCAGAATTACAGAGGGCAAGGGGGATTTGGAGAGAAAGGACTGCATACATCCTACTAAGGAGGTTGAATTTCTTTAAATTCCCATTTGGGTATGCAGTATTTTGTAATGGTTTGTGCAATCAGTACGTCAATGTTTTATTGCCCTATGTCTTCATCAGGACACAGTTAGCAAGGTATTATTCTATTTCACTAGCA
This sequence comes from Cuniculus paca, assembly GCA_004365215.1. Lineage (NCBI taxonomy): Eukaryota > Metazoa > Chordata > Mammalia > Rodentia > Cuniculidae > Cuniculus > Cuniculus paca. The sequence goes on along the minus strand of RJWT010016424.1, from coordinate 10,111 downwards.
GGCAAACCAATGCTCAGACAGGATAAATGACTTGCCCAATATCACTCAGCTTGTAGAAGAGGTGACAGCAAATGCTGCTCATTTTCTAGACATTATGTAGCCTGCTTTGGATGAGTAAGACAGCAAACTACACTCAGCTTCCCCCTGGACACTCAAGAAGTGATTTCTCACTGGCCTGCTGCATATCCTCTGCCTCATGACTGACTGAGGAATACCCACTGCTGACTGTAACCTCTGATCTAAATCCCCTCTCAGCTTCCAGTTTTACTCAGCAGCAGCGGGGGTCAATGTTTACAGAAAGAGGGATTAATTAAGAGATCCAGTGAGATGACCTTGGATACACTCCCTGTCTCCTACCAAAACAGGCTGGAGTCCACTGGCTACTCAGGGCAAGGTGCGCCCAGTGGGGTAGGGGTAGAAGATCTGATCCATAGGCTGGGTTTTCAGTAATAATGCGAAGAGTGATCAAAGCTGGCATTGTGGAGCACCAACCCCACACTGGGCCTTGGTGAAAGTATCACATATTGTCTTTCTTTATTCTCAGGACTCCAAGAAGAGGGGTCTTAATGCATTTACTTTACAGATGAAGGAATGGAAGTCTAGCTAATCAATGCAACATGCTGCAGAAGCCTGTGGGACTCCCAAGCCATGCTCTTTAACCTACTGGACTCAGAAATGCAGCTCCACTACCAAACATGCACTATTATCCGCCTTCCACTTATTGTGGCTCAACACTCATCGATTCAGATGTTTGGAATGACTCAACCATTGGATAGCTCACCTAAGTGGACATGAGTGAGTCCGTGTCACTTGATTACTTCCATCTTGTTCTCTTCCAGCCTACTGCCCTCACTGATGCTGAAACTATCATTCTCATTCCATAGAGGACTGGAGTTTAGGTCAGTGAATAGATGTCACAAAACACAGGAAATTTGCAAAGTTGTGCAGTAGAATTCCTAATCTGAACTGCAAAGGGATATGCATTAGGAAGTATCATATCACTTGGGAGTGTTCAAGAACCTGATAACATTCTTTCCTTTTTGATTAGGACTGAACAAGTCCAGTTTCAGCAAGAGTTCTGCTGGGATAGTTTAGTAAAAATATTACACCTTTGACTTCGTTTTCCCCACCCTTGATGTATTATCATACTGCTCAGCCTTCAGCAAGAATTCTGCTAAGTCAGTGTAGCCAGAATCCTCTCTGTCTGTGATACTTCTTCATAATAATAGTTCATCTTCTGACCCCTTGCTCCTTGGCCAGAATGCCCCATTGGTCATCAATGTATTCACAATGAATCTCAGTTCTATGCTGAGGTCTTTCTTCCCCTGTTGCAATTTTTGCTGATTCAAATTCGCTTTCACTGGTTTAGCTCCTATTCAGCTCTGGTTTTCTTTGATACACGGATGCCATGGAATGAAAGTCCACATGGAAAGGATTCATTTGTTCATTGAGAAATAATGTGACTCAACTACACCTTCCCTGAAAAGTAGTGTATCCCTTCAGTTCTGAGTCAGAGGGAGTGAAGACTTTGGACTGAATATCAACTGAAAGTCAGCCCTCTCGTCCTTAAACCCTAGCATTTATTAAACTGAGAGGTATTACACATTTTTTAATTTCCATTTTCTCACCTACAAAATAGACTTAATAACAGTCTCACTGCATAAGAATATGATGATTTATTCAGAAAATCAGCCCTCAGCACAAGGTTGCCACACCATGAGTGCTCAGCAGCTACCAGCAATGGTGACTTTAGCTTTGCCCCTGGCATCAGGCATAAGGGAAGGGTCTAGGCGATGGTGGCACATGGCATTAGAGTCAGAGAACATTTATGGAGCACCTGGAGTTTTACACAATCCCTAAACTCAAGAATCAATACAAGTAATTAGAACAAGAGGGTACAGGGAGATCAATGTTGTAAGAACGTAGCAGCAGGAGAAATTACTTCCAGCTTGGGGGATAACGGATCTTCAAAGAACAAGCTGGTATTTGGGATCATGCCATGACCAGAATACACATAAAAAGGGGTCAGCAGGCATTTCCAGAGGAGGTTACAGTACGCATAAGGATGACCCATAGTCAACTAGATTTCAAAGCTTACATAAGCCACCATCTTTTATCCACAAATCTAAAATTCAGAACATTCTAAAAATCAAAAACAGCCTTTCAGAATTTTGGGATTACAGGCCTGGGCTATCGTGCTTGGCTAGTATTTTTTTTTTTTGCATGTGCACATGATGAAACTGATATATAAGGATGTTAGTAAGTTTTCCAGACTCACTCAGCTGGAAACTTTCAAAGTCAGGATTCAAACCCACAAAGCCTGCACCATGAAACAATGCAGTTAGCCACCTGTGTGCACTAGCATTTCAGTAGCAGCAAGTGTGACAGATTTATTATTTACAATTCTTCTCCCTGCTTTCCCTCTACATACCTTACCCATTCAAAGAATCACACTGTACTGACGTTGGACTGACTTCAGCCCATGAAATGTTAACAGAGGTGACAAACAGATCAGACACATGCCTCTGTGGTTTGACTTGGTCATTCCACACTCCTGTGATTTTTCAAGAGAAAGGCATGGGTATCACAATGAGAGATGAGTAAACTCATCTTGAACTCCATCTACAGTGTGAAGTAGAGCTGCCTCTGCCCGCTTAACACTAATGAGGACCAAAGATAAAAGCTTACTATTGCACAGTGTGATCATGGCAATGGCTGATGAATACAAGATGTAATTGAAAGCTAAAGTGAACCAATTAAATTATTTTTACAGTAAAAGACATATTGCCATTAATACCCCCTAAGTAGTCCCCAACTTGGAACACACTTATTCCATCATTCTTGCTATTTTCTGAAGCAGTTCTGGAAGTCTTCTTTCATGAGTGCTTTCAGTGGCACTGTCCTGGTTGACTTGCTGTCCTGAACTGATTCAAAACATTTGTGTTTCATGGTCATTTTGACTTCGGGAAAGAGCTAGAAGTTGTGTGATGCCGAATCCCATGAATAAGGTGGATGAGGACACACTGTCATGCTTTTATGTGTCTTTCTATTAAGTAGCACTTGGCAGCATCATTCATTGTATTTTTTATCACAACTCATAAAGACTGTCATAAAAGTGACATTCCAGAACAGCTTCAGAAAGCGGCAAGAATGGTGGGATAAGTATGCTTAAAGTAAGGGGTGGGGGGTAGCCGGCAAGAGGTTAATGGTAATGTGTCTCTTACTGTAATAATTTTTAAATTTAAACATTCATTGTATATTTTGATCACCTCCTGTACAACACTATATTCGAATTGTTGAGCATGAGGTGAATAATGATATTTTCTCAGACTGGGATTTAAAGTTGACATTAACCATATTGGAAAGTGCCCTAAAGTGATGTAACTGACTTTAATTTCACCCTGATAGTAGAGGAAAATGTTCAAATGTCTTTATGTAGAACTATGAAGTGATGTGACTTCTATTTTCTACCTTTCAGTTAAGGCCATCTTTTGAAATCTAATTTGAACCACTATTCTCATTCTCACTATCAAGTATACAGTTGCCTGACATCTGTCAAAGTCTGTCCATTGTTCTTAGAAAAAAATCTCCAGTTTTAACATTATCCAAGGTCCTCTGTCTGGACCCCTCTCAGCTATTCAACCACACTTGCACCATGCTCCCCCTTGAGCTATGCCCCCAATTGCACAGGGTTTGCTTCAGTTCCTTACCTGTACATAACTCCTTTTTGCCACAGGACCTTAGCACATGCTTTTCTTATTGCTAGCAATGCACTTTGTCTAACTGGTTGCCTAATTATCTCTCAGTTTAACTGTAACTTCATCTAGAGGCTTTTCCTGACCACTTTGGTCCTGTTATAGGTTTTCCTATTACCATGCACTTCTCTTTCACTTCACTTATTACAGTTGTAATTTAACATTTGTTCATAAAATTTTATTAGTTATATACCACTGCTACTAAATTATCTCATTCCTGACAGCTGAGAGTCTTTTTTGTTTCTCTTCTTTTTGCTATCTCTGCAGTAGCACAGTCCTTGATGCACTGTGGAAGCCCAATAAAATTTGTTGAATGAAAGAATGCTGTAGGTTGATAGCTTAGATAGCAGTGAGGACAATGGATTATTTTGGTTGCCTAAAGCACACAAGAACATAGCTAATCCTTCTTCCTTACATCAGCCCTTTCAATACCTGCTTGACTTCTCTGGGATTTTGCCAAGACTGATCTCTCAAGAAGTAATGTGGTGGGAATGCATTATCAATCTGTTATTACCAACGAGAAATATGGCCTGGACACAGTGCAATATGGTTATCTAATGAACATTCTGTGTCCCTCAGTGTCCACACTGTAATTTTACAATCCAAAAGACTCCTTTAGTTGGAAGAGGATGAAACATCTGGATGTTGCAAACCCTCTCGACAGGTTGTCTATACCATCACCTTCAAAATCGATACACAAGAAATGAGAGTTTCTTGAACAGAAGAAATAGTGGCTGGTGGCAGAATTTATTTATTTAATCCCCTTCATAGCATTAAGCAAGGACTGTCTGGATTTCTTTTGAGAGTGATTGGAAATTGGGATCTGGCAATAAAACAGACTATGGTAGGATGGAATGATGACTTCATTCTGAGTGTGTTTGTGGTAGGGAAAAAGGATGTCAATTATTGCCATAGTATCTGGGAACTGAGCAAGTGAACTTAGTAAGTAATCAATATGCCAGGATCACTTTACTCAAAAGATGCAAGTTGAGATCTGAATTCAAGTGAGACGATGGGGCATTTAGGGAAACATGGAGAAACTGGTACTGAAAAAGAGGCAGTAGAAAATTAAAGTGTTGGAAACAATAATCTAATTTCATTATGGTCCCCAATTTAACTGCAATTTTTACCAAAGACAGAACAAACTTTGAAAAACAGAAAAGCTATTGATCTCATGGGGTGGGAAGGAATAGCATAAAAAGACACTGGCTTGATTGTTTGGGAAGCACTTTGGCATTCTATCTTAAAACCTAAAACACATATTTACTGTGATAATGAAATTATTCTTCTCAGAATATAACAAAAGGAAATTCTCCTCCAAATACAAAAGACATCTTAGAATGAGAAGTTCACTATCATGGTGCTCATCATGGCAAACGCTGGAAACTAAATCCAGTACTAAAGGTCTGACTGAACAAACTGATGAAATCATCTGCGGAATGCTATGCATCCATGAAAAATGCATCAGCATGGGAATATTTCAAAGACATATTTTTGAAAGAGGAAAAAGAGCAAGTTGTCTAGCAATATAATTAGGATGTTATTTTCTTCTTAAATATACACACTCAACAATATGGTACACTGTGCATTTCCTGCTGACATCTATATGTATGTGTCTGTGTAGCAGATGGCTCAATACGTTATGCTCACAACTGTTAACAATAGCCACCTCTAAGGACGGAGTGGGAACTGAATTGGGTATTGGGGTCAGTGGGGGACTGTAGCACTGTCTATATATTCTGGGTTTCTCCCAGAAAAATAATATAATCATGTTACTTGTGAAATTAAAAGGGATTTTTAAAAACCAAGTCATTCAACTTAGCATAGACAAGTACAAAGGAAGTAAGGAAATCAGAGAGTGAAATGGCACATGAAATCACGGTGCTTGCAACAGAAAGGGGGAGTTGCTCAGAATGACACCCAGTCAAGGTTTCCTGACTCCTTGCTGTAGCTCTGAAGTCTTTTTATCAGTGGCTGGCCTATGTGGGGACACTCTTAGCTCTGTAATACCTCCATCCATCAATGTGTGGGAAAGGAGTTGGTTTCATTATGGAACCACGAAAGGGGATGGTGAGGAAAGCAATATGGAGTAGGAAAATTGCCATATTTTTTACAGGAAGGTTTCCCAAGAGTCATTACTGACATCGGGCTTATTTAAATAGTGTATAGATCATTTGAAAGAGACTTACAGATAAATATTCAAATGTACAGTGTACATTGAAGCTCTGTGTAGGGAAATGACAAACAGATAAGGATAAACAAACCCCTGAGCAGAAATGACCACAGGTCTCACACAGTCCAATCTTAAATCTCACCAAGTCATCATGAAGATTAAATAAAACTGTGCAGGAGTGCCCTTGAAAAACTGTAAAGTGGTATACAAATGCTACTCGTCACTATAATGAAGTCATAGTTGGTTCTACCTCAAAATTTGCTAAGAGCTGAAAATGGAAGCCACATGGAGTTAGGTATTCTATTCTGCCATCATCCAGACTGTGAGCAGTTTACAGAACTCTTTTGATTTTAAAAGGAATCATTCTCATATTTTTGATTATTCAATACAAACACTACATTCAAATTTTAAAACATTAGGAACTAGAACAAAAATAAAGCTATCCCCATTTTCAGTTGCCTCAAAATGTCACAAAGTATACTTTGCCATATGAATGACAGAATGAATGAAAGAATAAAACCACTTTTATCATTTTTCAGCCTTTTCTCCCTGTCTTTCCTCATTAGTATGTGTGTCAGCACAATGTAGCACTTTTTATAACTTACACTTTCCACTAGTATGCAATCAGATCCTTATGTTACTCAATAGCATGAGGAATTAGGCAGTGTTTCCTGGATTCAATGTATTGATATATTTACTCTATTCTTGTTGAATAGCTTTTGCATCCTCTATATGGTTTTCTGTGGGATATCTTCATACAGAAACATGCATGTCCCTAATAGTTAAGGTCTCAGTGCTTAAAATACGGTTGATGGCTGCTGCTTGGAAGAGGCTCCATTTTATGGTGTTTATTGTTACTGTTATCATTATAGTTATCCTTTTGCTTTAATGAAGAGGATTGTTTTCCCTGAATTTCTTTATTTAATTTTTAAAATATGGAACCAGAATGTCCAGGCACTGTACTTTATTTTAAAAATAAAACAAAAATATTATAATACATTTTTAATATAAATTAAAGGCAGCAAGAAAAGAATTGCATGGCAAGACAACTTGTTTTAAAAAGTAAATTAGTTTGGGGTGATGGAAAGTCCTGATTTTCAGTGCAGCTTCAGAGAGGATAAGGAACGGCGACAGCACCTCTCAACCAGTCACTAACTCCTCTTTTATGAAGCTGCCAAGAGGTGCAAAGATAAGAAAGCATGTGATTACTGTCCTGTGACATGAGCTGCCCTATTGACATTAAGACTTCTTTCTTTAGTGACTCACTTCCCCAACAATTCTATCAACCACATTTCTGAAGATCTACTCTTCATATTGTCCATAGTGCCATACATACTCTATCATCTCTTGTTTCTTCTACCTTAGTCTCCAAGGCTGGGACCCCAAGACTAGAATTACTGAGTTCTAGACCCTATCACTTGGTACAGTCCACACTACTTATGTCTGGCTGCCAACCAATCCTGGAGCCAAGTAATGCAGTTGGATTCTATTCACCCTTCAACTTCTTTCAACCCCTGTATTAAATGTGCTGTTTCATACTCCGGTTTCTCTTCATATCATATAAATATTTCACTTTTTAAATGTGCTGTTTCTTCCTATGGACCAAAATGGCATTTACTTACTGATTCACTCAATGAATATTGCTTGAGCACCTACTATGTCCCATGCATAGTTATTACTCTAAAGATAAAAGAGAAGACAAATTAAAGATCTTGACATCATAAAATTTCATTCACGTTCTGGGAGATGGATAATAAAGAAATGGACAAATAACACAAGTTTGGGTGTCCTATGGAGAACACAAACCAAGGTCTTAGATTTAGAGTACATGGCAGTGGAGAGAAACTACTTTGATTTGGACAGCGAAGCTCACATCTGAGATGAGACTTACATGAGAAAGTGCTAGACAAGTGGAAATGTTAGTAGTTAAGGCCTGAAGGCAAATCACTTGGGCAGTAGAATAATTTGTAGGGAGTTAAGCATCAAGTCTGAGTGCAAACCTTCTGCCTCGGTAGCACTGTCTTCCATCTAGTCAACCTAATTTATGTTCTCTCTAGTCCCCCAAAAGAACTAGAATTTCTTTACAAAACCTCTAATGATATGATTGGTACATAGTGCTTATAATTATTCTTCTCCCAGAGTTTAGCTCAGCTCTCTGTTCTCTGGTTAACACCTGTAGTCTTACAAAAAAAAAATTTAAAAAAAGTGATCTCCTAGCAGCCAACACAGCTGGACCCGACATACTGGTTCATTCTCTAAATCCCCACTCATACTGGGTCCTCTGAACTATGTTCAGATTTGCTTTGCCTTTTAGGCTTGACATCTTGGGAAGTTTGGCACCAAAGCAAGCATAGCTTAATCCCATATCCTATTCCTACTAAGCAGGGCTCCCCTTGGTTCTGTCTCTTCCTCCTCTCCTTCAGTCCTGTGCCTAATCCTCCCAGATCCCCATCATGCTCTTGTTAGGGCTTAATCTTACATCATAGTGTTTCCAAAACACCACTGTGAAGCTTAATCATCAGACTAATTCACTGGACTTAGCTCCAAATAACTGTTGGCAGTTTCAAAGAATCAAATCTGGTGATTTGTCACAATTGAGGACATTTAAAAATTATGTTCCAGGCCCCGATGACAATTACAAAAGAGCAGTTTCCAGGGTAGCTGGTAAATTGCCATGTAATTGGACTAAAGTTATGACCTCCTCAGGGACCTAGTTGGAAAAAGTACCACAATTATGTGAATGCATAAGAACCAATATACTTATTAATAATTGGTCTCATTACCTACCTACCACACCATGTGTTTGCGGTCATAACTCTTGTGGTGTTTTGATGTCCTGATTCTTATCTGGTAAATTAGGCACCAAACTGGGAAAGCTGTGGCAGCAAAAGCTAAAAAGCTCTGATTTAAATATTTGCATTTTGGGCAACAGCTACTTTCATGGCATGATTTCTACACTCTTCGTGATTCTGGCTAGCCTATGTGGTTTCTACTTTTCAATAAGCATTTTTTAAAAGGAACTGAGGACAGAATTCTTCACAATGGTACAGTCAAGGTAGTGCAAAGAGGTAAGAAACATTAGCTTTTCTCCACTGAAGGCAAACCAGTTGCCCCCAGGCTGAACCTAGCTTATAAATACAACTGCTTCAACAAACACCATGTCTATGTTTTAAAAATACTACCCAGACTTCAAAATTGAAACTACATACATAAAACCAAGATCTCAAAACTTTCTGGAAAAAATTGCAAAACCTAGTCACATTGGTTCCACTTTGCCTATAAGGCAATCAGCAGCATTATAAGCATCGATTTCCTTTGGGTAACCACAAATGGTAGTTAACTGACTGTGTCAATTTCAGTAAGAAATATCCAACTAAACTGGGTCAGCATAGTTCTGGGTGTGGACAACACATGCTAGGAAGGATTGTCTCCAGAATGGATAAAAGGGAAACAAAGAAGGAAGGTTTGCCTTTGTTTCTTCAGAGGAACTCTAGTCTTCACCTTCACCATGGATGTTATCTTTGCTTCCAGCACAGATTCTCACAAGAACTCACACAGGACACTTCAAGAGGCTCCAGGCCTTTGACTAGATCCTTCAGATTCCCATTGCCCTTCCACATCTGACTCTATGGGTGGCCCTCATAAGCCAATCTTATATGTTTTTATATACCTTGCATTACAACTGTTTCTCTAGTAAGCACTGAGTGATACACCACACGAATCCCAGCTCACCCTCATATTCACCTGGTCCAAAGTGTTTCTAATTTGGCATGAAGACATCCCAAATCAAACAATTAATAGCAGTAAACATGTCTGATTTTGAGTCAGAAGGGCCATCTTTACACATGCAGCCTTCACTGGTCATCACTGACCAGTGGACTGTGTGTGACATGACACTAGATGCTGAGAATGCAGTCATGGGCAAGGAAAAGACACTGCCCTTGTTGAACTTCTGGTTTAATAAGGGAGAAAGGAAACAGCGAATAGTTGCCTGATGTACTTACTAATTGGAAAAGTGAGAAGTGCTTCCAACGAAAATCAGACAGCACCATGAAAAGAATTAACAGAAAAATCTTCCCTGTCCAGATCAGGAAGCCTTCTCGGATACTGTAACATTTAAGCTGAGCCTGAAGGATGAGAGAAGGCAGACAGGGAACACTGAAAATACAAGTAAATAACAGGA
>RJWT010016423.1:0-19861 GCA_004365215.1 Cuniculus paca | reverse complement strand
TGGATAGGAGAGACATGGCATTTTATGTGGTGGAAACCTACTCAGCTATAAAGGAAGATAACCTCAAAGCTCTTATAGGTGGATGAAGGCAACTTGAGGTCATGCTCATGGATGAAATGGTTCAGAGTCACATGGGTGAATTTCGTGTTGTCTCCCTAGTATAACAAACTAAAGGAGTTAGTGGGATCGAAAATGCACAATACATATTGGGAAAGTTAAAGGGGAGGATTTATCTAAAAAGGGAAGAAAGAGCCAGGTGTGGTGGCTCAGGCCTGTAATCCCAGCACTAGGGAGGCTGAGACAGGAGGACCATTGTGAGTTCGAGACCAGCCTGGACAAAGTGAGCTCAAGGCCAGCCTGAACAGCATAGTGAGACCTTGTCTCAAAAAGACAAAGGCCGGGAATCCCGCTCAGTGGCCTAAGCGCCTGCCTGGCAAGCACGAGGTCATGAGTTCAATCTCTGGTGTTGCCAAAAAAAAAAAAAGGGAAGGAAATGGGCACTGTTAATCCATTTTCATCATTTGAAATTCATATTGTCTTTATTGTTCTGATTAGCTTCATTTTATTCTGTTGTGTTTGATTTTATTATACTTGATGGCATGGACAGCTATTTTAAAGGTAACTATATAATTGCGGCCATCGAGCATGTCCAATTATCTTGTTTAGAAACCCTGTATTGCTTTCATTGTATCATTTTGATTGATTTTACTCTATTCTGTGTTGTTTGATTGTATTATGTCTGAAGGTGTAGGTAAGTATTCTGAAGATAACAAGAAGCATTATGGTAGCCACTGCTGTGTATCTTGAAGTTCTGTATTGCTTTCATTGTTTTGCTCTGCTTGTTTTGTTTTGTTTTTTTACTGATTTTATTCTGTTCTATTTTGTTTGATTTTATTTATCCCTGATGGTATGGGCAGTTATATTGAAGATAACAAGAGGCATTATCGTAGCCACTGTTTGCCTTTTACCCTATTTAGAAGTCATGTATCATGTTCATTGTTTTGTTGTAATTGACTCTATTCTGTTTCATTTTGTTTGGTTGTATTCTTTTCAAAATAAAAAAAATAAAATATACACAGGATAATTTAAGCTCCTTTGACACATGTTCTATAGAAAGTATATGGTCTGTTTTAGGGAACATCCCATATGCCATTGAAAAGAATATGTATTCTGATATTGTTGGATGGAACACTTTGTAAATGTCTGCTAACTTCATTTTTTCACAGGTTTGATTCAGTTTTGTTATTTCTTTGCTGACTTTTAGTCTAGTTGATTTATCTCTTTGTGATAATGGGATATTAAAGTCCCCTACTACATTTGTGTTATTGCTTATTTGATTTGTCAAGTCTATTAATATTTATCTTTATATAATTCGGTGCTCCTGTATTTGGTGCGTATTTATGATTGTTAGCTCTTCCTCTTCAATCTTTTCCCTACAAGTTGTAGTGACCTTCTTTATCTCTTTTGATCATTTTTGGTTTGAAGTGCACATTGTCTGCAAACAGAATAGCTACCTAAGCTTTTTTCTGAGTTCCTGTTGCATGGAGTATTGTTTTCTAGCCTTTGACATTCAGTCTGTGATTTTCTTTTTGAGTTAAATGTGTTTTTTGTAGACAGCGTATTGTTGGATCTTGTTTCTTGATCCACTCTGACCATCTGTTTCTTTTGATAGGTGAATTGAGACTATTTGCACTGATAGCTATAACTGATATGTATTGGCTTGTCTTTGTCATGTTATTTTACTGCTTTCCCCCTCTGTTTATTTGCTTGCCCTGCCTGGTGGTTTCTTTCTGTTGTTGTTCTTGTAATTATGGTCATTTTATATCTATCTAGAATATCTTTCAGTACTCTTTGTAGGGTTAGTTTGGTGGTCATGAATTTTTTCAGTTGTTCTCTGTCATGGAAGTACCTTATTTCTCCATTAATTTTGAAAGATTGTTTTACAGGGTATGTGAAAATGGCTTGGGACTTGTTTTCTTTCAGGGCTTGAAATGCTTTACCTGAAGCTCTTCTTGACTTGAGGGTTTGTGTTTAGAAGTTGGTGAGTCTAATGGGCTTTTCTTTATAGGTGATCTGTTTCTTTTCTCTCATGGCTTTTAATATTCTGTTCTGTGCTGAATTTCTGTGATTATTATATGATTATTGATTATTATATGTCTGGGTATAGGTTTATTTTCTTTATGGTTGTTTGGGGTTCTATATGCCTCACTTATCTTCATGTCAGGTTTCTTTCCTGTTCTCTGGAAATTTTCTGCTATTACTTCAGCGAATAGTTTTTTTTTTTTAATGTCATTTGTGTTGACTCCTGCTTTTTTATTGATACCTATCAGTTTTATATTGTTTTTCTTTGCATCATCTTGGAGCTGTAGAATTGTTATTTCATGGTCCCTTGTTATTTTTAAGAGATCTTTTCTTTCATGATCACTAGCTATTATCCCGTCTTAAAGGTCTGAAAGTCTGTCTTCAGTTTCATTCTAGCAGTTTTTCCAGCTTTCAATGGAATTTTTAATTTTCTGGATGTCTCTTTGCATCTGTTTCATGCATTGTATTTCTTTCCTATGTTGTTCAAGAAGGTTTCCATCATTTTCCTATGTTTGTGGAGTTTGTTTTAGTCTATATCTTCTCTGGTTATTTGGTGCAATTCCTTCATTATGGTTGTGATTTCTGTTTTTACCTGAGAGATTATTTCTCATCTAATTTCCTCTGTAGTCTCCTGGATTTGTTTCTTTATTTCACTTGCTATCTTTTCAGAAATTTGAGGTGTGTATTGTCCAATTTATTATATATTTATGTCTCCTGTACTTGTTCTGGATGGGCTAGAGGTCTGAGAATGCATTTTGCTTTTTCATCTTGTCATTTTTCACCTTTTGGTTCATATTTTGGTCTTTTCAATCACGTTAGTCTCACGCATTATCATGTGCATCTTATTCAGGGTCCTACTATGTGGCTGGTACTTACCCAGTCACCAGGTCCCACAGTGTAGGTAAGGGGACAGTCACCTGAATTCCTCCTGCAAGGTGAATTGAGTGAGTCCTAGATTCTTCTCTGGCTGACTAGCCAAGAGTATTGATGTGAACCAACCCTTTGCTTGTATTGTTACTGGTGTTTCAGACTTTTCCAGGTCACCAGAGTCACCTTTCCATTGTGTGCACCCCAGCTGAAGCCCTACTGTGTCACTGAGCATCTCACCTGGTGTCCTCTGGGTGGAGGGGAGGAGTCACCTGTGCTCTTGCAGGCTCACCCGTGGTCCTCCAGGTGGAGGAGGTGTCACCTGGCCCCTCTGTATAAATTTTTGTGCATAAACCTTTCCAACTGATAAATTTTATCATTTTCACTATTATGAACCTTATATAGGGAGATAATGTTTTAAATTACAAATGTAAAACATAGTTTTAAATTTTTTATTAAAATTTATTAATAATGTATATCTTTCTAATACATACAGAATACATTCCTTGTGGGGAACTGATACATATGCATATCACATCTTAATCCTTTTTACACTTCCCCTATGCTTTCCGTTCTCCTATCTCTTCCATCTTCCTGTCCCTTTCCCATCTCCACAAATCTATCTTCCTGTTTCCTATCATTTGTCTTTTCTTTTTCTCTTTAAATTTTTTATACTTTGGGTTTCTTATATAAGAAAAAATTTGTGATATTTAGCATTATGGATTCAAAGTACATCCATTTTCTCCCATAGGACTCAAATTTCTCCTTTATGACTGAGTGGTACTCTATTAGGTACACAGTTTAAAGAGGGAAAACAAAGCAAAGCACCATGAAAGGAAAGAGAAACATCCATCGTTCTATCTCTCGGTGTAAAATGGGCCAGATGTGCATATAGTGCATTCACACTTTTAGTCTTGCTCTCACTCTAGGCAACATCCTGGCATGTTGGCAGAAATTGTAAGTACTTACTTAAAAAACAACAATGAAGAGCATGTTTTGTCAAACAGTTATCATTGGAGTCTCTAAGGCTGAGTGTTTATATATGCAACTCCCCTGGAATGTGCTTGGAGATGTGGGTTTCTAAATCCTAACTACAGACTCAGCTGCTAAACCTCAAGGGCTCTAAGCATGACCACGTGAGCATGCCTGAGAGGTCCGTACTGGTGGGGGGGGGTGCTCACCTTTTGCAGAATTGGTCTCAGCGATGGCTGTTGTCTTATTCTTCAGTTAATGGAGTTCTTCTTTTATCTGATGTCTATTTAGTTGTATTTATAAATAAGATGTCTAATCTTTGTTATCTGGACTGTGGACTTAATACACTTCCTGTGAAGTACTTGATGGATATCGCATCAGTGAAAGCACCATTTATAAGACAGTCATCATTGTACCTATTTATGCAGCTCTTTAATAGAAGTAATTTTTAAATTAAATATTATTTTCAAAATGTCTTTAAAGGTAACTTCATGAAAACTTAGAAAGTAATTGTGGTATCAGTCTTAGCAATTATGAGCGACTTACATGAAAGACATCTAGTGAGGGCTATCTGCCTGTTTCTAGGGATCCAGGCACAGCATCACATTGATGGGAGCCCGTGATGCTTGAGAGACCCCAGCATGGGGTATCTTGAAGAGTACCTTGAAGCCATGGTGCCAAGGCTGAGATCTCACTCTGCCTCTTCTTACCCTTGTGGCCTTATAGGAGTCACTTTATGTTTCTGAGCCTTGTTTTTTTTTATTTACATAATTGGACTAACCAACCTCATGAATTTGTAGTGAAAATGAACCAAGATATTGTGTGAAGTACTTACATACCAGAAGCACTCAATTAATATCACCTGTTTATTACAGTTGGTATTGCTATGGTAGTGATTCTTGTTAAAACTCATGAAAGGGTATAGAAACAATAATGGAATGGATAGCTTTGATCTCTTCAATTTTTGTTATACATATCATTCCCTGGGCTTGTGGGCTCATTTTTATTAACTTCATTAGTCAATTAATTAAATATACTTTATATGCAAGAAACTGAGTTAGGCTCTATCTTAGTTACTTGTTCTCATTACTGAGACAAAATTCTCAATACCCAAAGTTAAAGAAAGAAAGGTTTATTTAGCTCACAGCTTATAGAGGTTTTGGTCCATAAATGACTGGCTCCAAGGGAGTGTAGCATGGCTGAAGAGCACTGCAGAGGAGAAACAGTTCATAGTGGGCAGAAGGTAGTAAGCTAGCAAGTGACAAACGTAAGAAACTAGCAGTAAACTTCTTTCTGCCCCTTGTATTGTAGCCAGGCTACCCACCCTTACGGCGAATGATTCTCACACCCTTAACCTTCGCACCCTTAATCCTAGCATTGTACCATGAGTCAATCACACACCAGCTACCTCTGAAAAAGCCCCACCTATGGCCACATGAGGCTTTGGGGGAACATCTACACACAAGCCATAACAAGTTTTATGAGGGGCTTTGTGCTCCACATCCTCTAGTCTAGCTGAGGGCGAATGATGAATATACTACACATCTTCTGACTAGTCCTGTTATATGGCTCTATTACTCAGTGCTTGGTAGCCCACAGGAAAGAGCTAGAATAGTGTACAGACTTTCCTAAGAGAGAAACCTTGGTCTTAATAGATAGATATGGAGAAATAATGAAGACATTCCAGAGAGAAAATTCTGCAAGATGGAGGTGGTCTAGTCACAGTTGATGTATAGGGAAGAAGTGTATTTAATGGCACATGTAGCTGTGTTCACTAAGAATGTATGACTTCAGGCATGGGTAAATCTACATACTCTAAATATGGCACCAGGATCAGGTATCTCCTTTCTTCTTATCATCTGCTGTTCTCTGACAAAAGTCACTTCTCAGGAAGTGTGGCTTCTCAGTATGGCAAAATGACTGCAAAAATTTAATTTTCATCCTTTCTGGTTTCAGTGGTGTGGGGAAAGGATTTCCCATCTCTGTTGCAACCATGGTGAGCAAGTTTTTATTGGATCTCACTGACCTTGATTGGGCCTTGTGCCTATCCCTGAGCTGATCCCTCTGTCTGGGAAGGAGTGACCTGAGCTGGGGAGGTTGGCATCCCTGGCACAAGTGAGTGCTACTGCTCCTGACATCAGGGATGCAGACAAGATTCCTATGGAGGAAGAATACGATTCTTCACCAGAGGTGAGATTTCTTTTCTTTGTTCAAGTTTATTCTTCTGAATTTAGTATGTTTTATAATTACCTGAAAATTGGTAAATCTACTTCATACCATGGAAATACTGACTTCAAATCTCTGTTTTTCTGTTTTTTCTACAAAATTTTTAAAAAATGTACAATTATGAATGGTTGCCTTGGTCATAATGAGTAATACCGGGTTTACTTCATGGCAAACCATAGCCCCTCAGTCTCCTAATAGTACTTTGTTTTTCATAGTACAAGGGACAGGATATGATGGAACAGGCCATAATTGCTGCTTTAAAGTTTTCTCAGGACTGCAGCTAACTTATTTTCTCTGATTCCCTTGGTTCTTTGAGTCATTTTGGGATTGGCTCTTTGCGTGTTAGTGGCACTTGGCTTTGTCAAAGCTGAAGAAGTCGAATCAGACTGTTTGGAAGACAGGCACTAATGAGAGGGATTGGACTGCATATTTAGAACCACTGTTGTTATGCCAGAAAGGATTCTTACTTCCATCTCCTTGGAGAGGCTGTGTCCAGCTTCATGTGTGGAGAGTTCTGAAGTCACCCTGTGTAAGACAGCTCAGGGATCCTGTCCTACTCTATCCAGCTCCTTGGCTAATGAAGTGATGATAATGATGACAATGATGAATACAGCTTAGAAACAAGCTGTTGTCTATGTCTTATTCTGTTTGAACTGCTAAGGCATAGCCTCATAGATAAGGAGGTTTACAAGCAACAGAAATGTATTTCTCACAGCTCTGGAGTCTGGAAGGTCCAAGATCAAGGCTCTGGCAGATTTGGTGTTTATTGAGGGCCTTTTTCTCCTGCTTATATGATGACAGGGATCCAAGACGTCCTTGGAAAACTTTATAAAGCCCCAGTCCTGTTTATGAAGGCACAACTTTCATGGCATAATCGCTTCTGTATGGCCTGACCCTTGATACCACTGAATTAGAGATCAAGTTTCAGCAGATGAATTGTCAGCACATACAACCTCCAGGCTATGGCAATCCATTAAGTACTTGTGTTAAAATTTTTACATATATTATTTAACTTAATCCTCACAATAACCCTGTTGGTTCACCTGGTTATCATAGTCTTACAGATTAAGTAGTGAGGCTTAGAGAAGCTACATAAGTTTTCCAAGGTGGCACAGCTATGACAAGATACATCTGCAAATCAAACCCAGGCCAACTTTCAAATACACCAATCAACCTGAACCCATGCATTTGCAGTTCCTATAAAATGATAATTATGGTTACTGTTTTGGTTGGTAGCAATTTCACTTAACAAAGTCACATCAATAATATTTCATCATGGAGTTTTCAGCTAAGGATTCTCATACAGAAGATTTGTTTTGGCATCATAAAACATGTCAGCCCAAAGTCGGGCACTTGGTATTCTATTAATGGTAGTTAAGCTCATTGTTTCTGCCCTGTACATTCCTGCCTGAAGTTACCTTTGCTCCATGTGGTACCACTGTTGAGGGGACATCATACATGATCTGAGTAATGTTCTCCCATATCTCTGTGATGCTGTTGCTGTTCCACATCTTGGTTGCAACTACAGTGTTGTCTTCAGGAGATTTTGGCATCAGCCCATGCTGAGCTAAACCATCTCTTCTCCAGGGGATCTTAGATCCTTAGCCCCAATTCCATGATTTCCCTTCTTTGGTGTATGTGCCTGCTTCTCTGGATGGCATTTTGTCTGTCTTTCTATATTTGAGATGGATAGCTAAAGCATATTTTAATGGTAGTGTGCTAAAGTATAAAAAGGAGACATACAGAATCACTGAATGAATCAATAAGTATGTAAATTATCTCTTTCATGTAATAGTCTCTTAGGGAGGCTGTAGATACTGTGGTGAAGATTATGGCCCTTGAATTCCTGCCAACTTTGTCCAAATCTCATCTTTGCCACTTAGAGCAAGCATGATTAGGTGCAAATATTTTCATTTCTGAGCCCGAGATTTTCTCATTTGTAAATATTTACCTTTTTATGAGTTGGTTGTGTTACTAAACTGAGATAATTTGCATAAGACCCTAGTAAGTTCTCCATCGGTGATAACTATTGTTAATTAATCCCTCTGAGCTTCAGGCTAGAATTTTATGCACCTAGTTCTCCTGTAACACTTGTTATGTAAATTCAGATTTGTTCCAATGTGATTGGTATATTAAGAAACATAACACAAATTTCATGTTTGGGTATGCTCACTTTTATCCTGGAGAAGCACTAGATGGACACAAATAACTGCACCCAGCTAAATAAAGACATACAAAAATACAAAAATCCCACATTTATATGACCCTCAAATATCTGTCAGCTACTTTAGTTTACCGTATGAGTCATGAGCCACACCAACATACCTGGTGTTACAACTTTCTGTCTGATTTTCGATAACCCTCCCCCTTTCAGAGTGCTATGACTTACAAGTTTCATTCCTTGTGACAACCATTACCACATGTAATTCTTTGCAAAGTGAAGAGCCTTACTTCTTGTAGCACTTAAGGATTTCTCAACCATTTGGCATATGTACAGATATGTTACCATTTTTATGAGGTTCCTCCTTTTCATTTTATTGGGTCACTAATGAAGTTTACTTCAGCATTTTTGGGGATTAAACCTAGCACATTTTCACTGAGCTACATCTCTGCTCTAGTCATCCATCTATCCATCATCCATTACTTTCTTTTCTTTCCTTTTTCCTCTTTCTCTTTTTCTCTCTTTCTCTCTCTCTCTCTCTCTCTCTCTTTCTCTCTTTCTCTTTCTTTCTTTCTTTCTTTCTTTCTTTCTTTCTTTCTTTCTTTCTTTCTTTCTTTCTTTCTTTCTTTCTTGTCTTACTAAGTTACAAGGTTGTCCAGGCTAGGCTTGAACTTGCTATCCTCCTGCTTCAGCCTCCCAGGGTGCTAGGATTATAGGTGTGTACCACCATGGCCAGCACTAGTGAAGATTTTGAAGGTGTACCATAAGTCCTGTGATTTTCCTTTTTTTTTTTTGCAAGGTGCACTGATAGTTTTAGGGGCATGGATGCCAAGTTACATCCAAATTGATGGTTCTTGTCATTTGTTGATGAAACACTGTACCTGCTCTCAAAGGGGCTTGCAGTGAGGTAGGAGCACTTGTGTCATTGAGGTTTGATTTGGATCTCTGATGTCCAGATCCAAAATGCTAAGGGGTTTAACAGAATGGCTGTGCTCCACACAGAATGGTCAGGCTTTTTGCCTGGTGGATCTTTCCTTGGTTTCTTAGGGAAACAAAATGGAAGATGTTTTTGATACAGTCTAGTAGGTGCTGACCTTTCTCACAGGAAATGGCCAGAATGAAAGCTTGCCGGCATGCTCATTTTGTTCTTTTCATCCTTTTATCTCTCAAGTGCTTGCATCCCTGAAGATGGCATCTGATACGATCTCTCTGCTTGGCCTGGCAGCTGCTTTTGGTAGTAAGGAAGCCTCAAATTGACTAATTTTAGATTTTTTTCATTGTGTTTTCATAGTTAGTCAGTCTACTTTATTACAGAAAGTATTTTTGAAGGTTGCTGAAGATTGTCTTCTTTGTGGCAAATTTGGTGTGAAGGTAGTCTGTAAACATGCATGGCTACTTTCCACTTCATACTATCTTGAATATTACTAGTCACCCTAAATTCCTTTTCTTGCTGGACTTGGATTCTTTCTGACAGTGCTCCAAGCAACTCTTACCAGTGGATCAGCAATAAGAAATATGCTTACTTGACTTCTAAGATGTAATCTTTTGAGCTCTGCAGAGCAGACTATATCTCTAGGTGCCATCAACTGCACATGCAATAGATGTTTGATGAAGGGAACTGAATGAAGAAGCAGGCAGGGCAAGTTAGCCAATGTTCTCACTCAGGTGGGGATGTCTATAACCCGAGGGTAGTGAACCGACATTCCAGTTAGAAGGCCCTTTTAGCTCTTCAGTTCCTCTATCCATTCATGGGCTCTGGGGATTTGCTCTGTGGAACACTGGGGAAATTTTCCTGGATGATAAATGACTTGTCCACTGGCACAATGAGTGCTCACAATATGTGCCGACTGGAGACATTAGTCAATACATGTGGCTTGGTTAAATACAGTAGAAACAACTTCCTGTCTTCAAATTAAACTTGTAGCCTGTTTGTTTGCAGCCAGACCCTACAGCATGGCCTGAAAAGAGACTGTGCCCAGTCACTGTACACAGGATTATGTTTGTCTAATGCTAAGGACACAGGAACACAAACTTGACACTGGACTGTTGACCATCTGCTCTGAGTCAACATTTTCTGCAAGCTGTGGTCAGGGCACCTGAGAAGTTGCAAAGCTGGAATTTCATCAACTTTATAGCACAGCTTGTGTGAGCTGTTTTGTGTACCCTTGCTAATTAATGCTTGTTTAGGAAAGGTCTCCCTGCAGGATGGATTTGGGCTGAAATTTATTTTCAGTAGGAAGTCTGTGGGGGTGGGGTAGTGCTCATCTACTTTTAACCAGTGTTCCTTGTTTATGAAAAGTAACTAATACATAGGCATGATGAACTTAAGTCAGTACAAGTCTAGGTCACCACCATCCACATCAGTGCATTTCCCCAAAAACTACGATTTTTTCCACAGGGTCACAATGTGTGGTCATGCAGGTGGTGCACTGCACAGGAGTTTCACTTTAATTGATGCCATTTATAGCACAAATACTGTGTATTTATGATGTGTACTTCCCAGCAGGTATCGTAGGAGTGCTGGTATCTCAAAAAGGTGGTACCTGATACCAACTTTCCAACAATAGTAAAGAAAGGGTCCTGAGGGGAGGAATGCCTTCTAATTTTCGCTAGTGAAGGGCTACTGGTTTGGGTTCCGGTTCCGATAGCATTTCTTTTTGTCTTTCTCTGAGGCGAAGTAGGAGGAAGGCTCATGTCTCAGGAGATGTTTGGTATATACTAGGAACTTTGTAATTTGTTGAGTGAAAGAGTAATCAAAAGAGGTAGATGTTTAGTGTTCCTTAACACTATGAAGAAACTGATCTTTATAAGTAAAGAACTCAGTATAGTACTATAAAGCTCTTGATAGTTGGATTATTAGGCTGTGCAGTTTGGAAAATAGGTGATAAATGAGGAGGAGAAATGTGAAATACCTTAATATGCTTGACCCAGGAGAAGCACTCTACCAGAGCAGGTATTTTTGGCTAATTTGTTTCATATTGAATCCATAGCACCTATAGTGGTGACCTGCTAATTTTTGGCATTAATGAAGGCAAGTTTCTAGAGGACCAGAGATTGAAAGAAAAGCCCAGAATTTCCCATTTAAGCATTAGTTCTAAGAATCGTTAACTGAGGTTTCAATTGGGGATGGTTGAACACAGTTTGTACTCCTCATTTGCAGTTTCTGAGCTAGAGTGATGGTATGCCAGAACAAGTGGGTAATTTCTATGCCTTTGACCCATTGTGCATGAATGGTAGCCTAAGACTTGCCTTTGACCTCACAAACTCACCATCTCCCTAGTAGCAGGGTATAGGAATTGAAACAACAAGATGTAAATTTGACAAGAACCATTTGGTCACTACAAGAAACACAGAACGGAGGCCTCGAAGGATGAGTTGTGTCTCAAACATTTGTCACCCACACTGCCTCCCCCTGCAGTCCTGTTTTGCAGGTGGAGACTTTGTCATATAGAACCTCTTAGCAAGGCATCTCAGCAGGGTATACATCAGGCTTTCCAACTGCGAGTACGTCTCTACTAGTTCCCTGCCATAACAGGGCCCGGTGTGATCAGCAACAGCAAATAGCAGGGTGCACATGTGTGGAAGACTTTTGTGCATGAATTTCTTGCACTTAAAACTGCATTTCACTGGGAAGATGAAAGAAAGGTGATGTCAGTTAAACTTTGTGCTTGAGAGTTATCTGCAAGGCCATCATGCTGTACAGGACCTTTGAGGAAGCAATTTGGGGCAGGCCTTGGTATTAATGGTGGTTGGGAGGTCTCTGAAACTAAGGCTGCATAGGGTCACCCAGAGGAAAGCTCTCATATCCCTGTGCCTCCTGCCTCTTCCCACTGGGTGCTGCTCAAGTGGTCACCTCCCCGTTTAAATGTGTGATCCAGATTTCAGTATGGTAAGATGGTACCCAAGGGTAGCAGGGCACTTATATTACTCCCTGGGACACAAGTCAACATCTTCACTTTATGGGGGACTTGACAAACTTTCACTGCTCTCAGGTAACAGCTTATGGCACCTGGAGATGGAATGCTACCAATTCTCATTGGTTTCTGTAGTTATTCAGTAGACTTGGAGAAAATATAAAAAGATTTGTACAAAAGTGGACGCTGAGGATAATGACCTTTCTTCTTTCAGCATTGATGTCATCAGGTTTCTGGCAGTTGTTCTCAACACTTTTGAAAGAAGAAATGTTGAAGTTGGCAATGTTTGTCCTTCATGAACCTGGTGTGGTTTTCATTGGTCACTGCTTTTTCCATTAAGAGAGTATGAACCACCTGGACAATAGCATGTTTTAGAGCCAGCTTGCAATTCCTAGTGTTTCACCAGCTCCCTTTTGGAAAGTGGTCAGCAATTACTGGTCTTCTTTCTTCTGACACATACACTCTACTCAGGTTTATGAACAGTGAATGTGTGGCTCTATGTGCAAATTATTTCCAAACTCCAGGATCAGTGGAGCCTGAATGTCTAATAAATATGAGGACAGATTTTGAGAATTGATGTTTGATACAAGTCCCTGAATTATCATGATGAAACTGTAGAAACTGGCTTTTCTTATGTGGCACTGACTCCTCCATCTCAGTCTTTTTTTTTTTTTTTCCAGCTTTTTTACATCCTGTCCTGAATATCTGCTAGTGGATTGCACCAGGATGTGTCCTGGGTTCTGCGTACTATTCCTGTACACTGTGCACTCATCCGGTATCATGTCTACGAAAGTTGTTTCCATGTCAGTGACTTTCAGATTCATATCTTAAGGTATGACTTCTCTCACATGCTTCAATTTCAATCTTTTACCCATTCAATGCGATCACTTATATACATCAGCTCCTGTTGTAGTCAGGGTTTGCAAGGAAAACAATTTAATATGGGACACATAATTTATAGAATTATTTTATAATAGTCACCCAAAGAGTCAAACACAAAAAGTGTAGGAAATCTGTCCACACACTAAAGACCTCAAAGAGCTGAGGGCCTGGTTCCCATTACAATGTCTCATGCAAGTCTGTTTCATGGATCTGTGCTGGGAAGGCCTGAAGGTCAGTGGTAGAAGCTAAAAAGTCTGTGCCAGCGGGATGAAGGATCTGTGCCAGTAGGCTGAGGGTTCTACACTGGAGCCAGGAAGTGACACTCAAAGTAAGGGCCAGAGCACCCCAAAAAGTACCATAGCCATTCTCGTGACGACAAGGTCCTGAGCTCCTTTAACAATGATAACAGCTGAGTCTGTATCAGGAAACCAGTGTGACAAGCTTCTCCAGGAGGTTGAACAGCATACTATCTTTCCCTCTGGAGCCAGGAAGCAATGCTCAAAGTAAAGACCAGAGTTCCCCCAAAGTGAACTGCGCCATTCTCAGTGACAATAAAGTCCTGAGCTCCTTTGATGATGAGAACAATCAAATTCATATCAGGAAAGAAGCTCAGCAAGCTCCTCCAGGAGAACCCATGGCAACAGGAGAACCAACAGCAACACTCTTCCTCTCCAGTTCTCCTTTTTATGTTGTTGGTAACAATCCTAAGGTGGGTCTTCTAGGCCCAGCACCACTGAGTCAGTACAGCTGGGTGTTACAAGCTGACCACCAGTTGTCAATCCACCACAGCACCTCAGACTTAATTTCTCACCAGCTATCCCTACCTCAGTACTGGCTGCTGGCCACTCAGTTACTCAGCCTGAGAGTTAACCTTGGTGACTTCCTTCACCCTCTTCATCATACTGTTAGCCATTTGTAGGTTAGTCAGCTCTTCTTCTTCAATATTGCTCACTACTTCTGACTTCACCATTGTTACCTTTATGATCCAGGTCATGTCATCCTTTGCTAACTTACTTCAGTACTGCCACCCACTCTACACTGGCCTTTGCATGTCTGATCTCCTTCCAGTTTATTCTCTGCTCAACAACTAGAGAGATATTTAAACCATAGAAGCAACAGGAAGTCATATCTGGTATTCTCTTCATTCATTTTTTCCCACTGTTAAACCTTCCCCAGTCTGTGTGATCTCACCCCACTACCCGCTCTGAGCTCACCATCTGCCATTTTTCTTTTTGATTAACTGCCCTCTGGCAAACGGTCTCTTCTATGCACCTATGCACATCAGACTCCTTTTCGTGTTAGTCATCACCCTGCTATTCCAGCCGAATGACTCCTGAAAGTCTTCTGTCAGAGTTCTGTGTCCAGTTGGCTTTCTCTCCCCATCCTTGCCTCTGCTCAAGGATCATGGAATTTACCTGATCTTATCTCTGTATTCTCTATATTTTTATACTGCTTAATTTTCTCCTTAGTACTTAGCACAATGTGTTTACTTAACTAGTATCTACCCAGTTGAAATATGAGCCTTGGGAAGGATAACCTTGTCTGTCTTGTTCACTACTGCACCTGCAATCTTGGTACGCAGTTTGTATTCAGTATGCCCGTGCTATATTCTGTAATGAAGAGATCAACGAAGGAAATAAAACAAATGGGATTGGGTAAATTTTCTTATTCTTGGAGAATACTGGATTATCTTTCTGGAACCTAGAGCTATATCTTTTGCTTCTTGCTGTGGAACAAGCACAAAACATTCCTTCCATTGTCCTACAGACTCACCTAACTGGTAGTATAACTTTCTTCTGGATTTCTTTTGATTCCTGGGCTTCCTCCCACCTCTGCTGAGTGTAATCTTTATAATCTGATCTCACTCCATAATTCAGAATTGTTATATTAGTGACAAATTGCTGTTATATTATCACAGAGACTGGCACATATTAGGGGCCAAAGTTATGTTGACATATTACGATGTGAATTTCAAATAATATTTTTAAAAAATCAACCTTTACATTTATAGCTAAAGGCCTGCACAATATCTGTTTGTCTCTCCCCCCTAGTAATTATCATTAGGTTGATGCAGACTCTGGGATATATTTTATTCCAAACATATTTTATGTATAATATGTAATACATAAAATTTTAAAATATCATGCTATACATATTTCTCCATAATTTGTAAGTTTTTAAAATTCAGGACCAGGGATATAGCTCAGAAGTGTAAGTGCCTGCCTGGCAAGTACAAAGTCCTGAGTTCCAATCCCAGTACCAAAAAAAAAAAGAAAAAAGAAAAAATCAATGATCTCTTAAAGCATATCTGTGTTCCTGGATTTGTCTTCCATACATTCACTATAACATTCTAGGTCTCTACTGAGAGACAATTTAGATTCTTCTCTCTCTTTCTCTTTTGTCTCTCATCTTGATTTTTCAGTTATGTTTGGGATAAGGGGGCAAAGATAAGCAGAAAATATTTTTTGAACCATGTTTCAGAATTTCTCCAGGTCATACAGTTAAATCTTCATTTTTAAATTTTGTGGGGATACTGCGGGGGAGGAGAGCAAGAAGTCAACAGGAAACTAAGACCTCTGTGAGTCAATGGCATGCACCAGCTGACTGGGAGACAGCCAGATGCCAGCCCCTTCTGGCACCTGGGCAGGGAGACAAGAAGAGCCAATGTCTGTCCTCCCCAACACCCTATAAGCGACTGGCTGATCCAGAGAAACACAGGCTGTGATGATAGTTAATGAAGTAAAATGCAACTCAATGCTTGTAGGGTTTAGTGTTTCACTGACTTTGCAGACCTAGGGCCGGTAGTCTGATTATCTATTCAGAGGATAACAGTGCACAATGTAGCATATATGGGGGATCACTTTCTGAGGCATTGTTAATTCCCTATTATCTTGTTTTGAAATCCTGCATTATTCTCATTGTTTTGTTTGGTTAGGTTTTATACTGTTTTGTCTTGTTGTATCTAATGGCATGAGCAGCAATTTCCAGGATAACAAGATATACTATGGTAGCCATTTTGGATTTACTATTATTTTGTTTCGAAGTCCTGTATTGCATTCATTGTTTTGCTTTTATTGGTTCTATTCTGTTTCTGTTTTGTTTGATTTTCCTATGTCTGAAGGTATGGGCAGCTATTTTGAAGACAACAAGAGGCATTATGGTAACCATTGTTGATTTCCTATTATCTTGTTTTGAAATCCTGTGTCACTTACACTGTCTTGTTTTGATTGGCTTTATTCTGTTTTATTTTGCTTGGTTTTATTCTCTTTAAAATAAAATTAAAAAAATAAATTTTGTGGATGTCACCAAATTTCTTTCCAAAATACTTGTCTCATATAATATGTAAAGGGTCCTATTTCTAAAGTTTTCTCTAAATTTTGTATTCTCAGATTCTGAAGTGTTTGAAGAAAGAGAACTAGTATAATACAGTTTTAATAAGAACTTAATGGTCATCCATGACAGTTAAAACAATTTTTCAAACTTATTGATCATTCAGATATTTTCTGCTAATTTTCATTGTTTTCTACTCTAAGTTGTTACTCTTTGTTATTTAAATAAGCTCTTTAAATATTCTGGATATTCAGTTATTGGTGATGCATGAATTACAAATAACTCCTGCCAGATGGCAGTTTTTCAAATTTTGTTTGAGATGTCTTGATCCTAAACATTTTAATATACTTCATTTCATTATGGTTTCCTTTGTGATTGATACTTTTTGTATTATATTTACAAAACCCCTTCCTATTCTAATGAATTTTTTTCACTGTAGGTTGTCAGTCATTCCGGCAACACTTGATGAGTAGTCATCCTTTCCACAATCTTTGAAATTCTACTGAAATTATTTCAAGTTCATATATGTATAATGCTATATCTATATTTTGTATAGCATGCAATTTTATTCCACATTTTATAATTAGTTTCTATTCTGTTCTAATGGGTTTATTTAAATAGCTATAGTTTTCTGTTATGTTTTAATGTCTTACGAATATGAATGCCCTATATATTTTTTCAAAACTGCTTTGCTTTTTTCTGCCACATAAATTTTAAGATAAGTTTGTCACGCTCTAGATAAAAACCCTATTGGTGTTTTGATTGGAATCGTGAGCTATTTGTGAAGTTGTGTATTCCTTTCTACAAATATGGTTGCATTTCCATTTATTTTAGACTTGTTTTATATCCCTTGATAATTTTCTTCATATAAAGGTTTCACATATGTTTTGCTAAGTTTATTTCTTGGTTTCTTTTGTAATACTAACCTTCTCTTAAAAAATAACATTTTATAATTGTTTGGTTGGGCTTGTTAACATTATTGAGCTTTGTGTATTTTTCTTGTATTTAATGCTGATGGTTTGACTTCCGTCATATTTTATTTGTTCTCAAACTTCATACAAATGTACTCTTTTGTGATTTTTTTTTTTCTTTTTTAACAGTAGTACTTTTGAACTGTCTCTACTCTGTTGTATGAATTGAAGTTACATTCTCTTTCTCGATGAGTATGAATTCATTGTCTGGATATACCAGAGTTTGTCTTCTCTGTTGCTAATAGTAGAGTTGCTTTTAACCTTCAATTCTTAGTGATGAAATCTCTATGAAAAGTTGTGTACAAGATGTTTTGTGAATACATATTTTCACACCTTTCATATAACTAGGAGTAGAATTTCTGAGATGCTTACCTGTATAAGACACTGTCAAACTTCTTCCCAAAGTTGTTGCTTCGCATTGTTGTCAATAATGTCAAGTTTTAAAATTTAGCTGTGAGTTTTAAAATTTAGAATGAGTAGAGGCATCCATGGTATAATTTGAATTTTAGTGCCAAGGAATGTTGATTTATATTCTGATTTGCCTTTGGTATATCCACTTCTGTGAATTACAGTTTAAAATTTCTGTTTTTATTAGATTGCTAGTCTTATTATTATTGAATTTTATGTACTTTTTATATGTTCTAGGTACAAATTTTTTGAGAAACCTATGTATCTATTTTTGTAGAAGTACCCCATGCTAACTGATTGCACTACTGGAGCATGCTATTTCTATACATAGTATTTCCCCTAAGTGAAACTTCACCTCTAGTTTTCTTATTGATAACTTTTGAAGAGCTGATATTCTTAATTTTTATGCACTCCATTTAAAAATTTTTTCCATAATTCCTACTTTTCCACTGTCAAGAAATTAAGAAATCTTTACTTACCCCAAACTTGTAAAAATTCTCTCCTATATTAAAATATATAATTTTAGCTCTACATTTAGGTCTGTGAGACACTTTTTAGTTTGCTTATGGTGTCATGTAGAACTTGATGCTGTTTTTATTGAAGGAAGAATGTCCTTATTCTAGTAAAATTTTGAAAAACCATCCTTGACTCAGTCATGCACCTTGCACCTTTTGTTGTAGATTGATTAACCATATATATGTATTTGTATCTGTTATGTTTCCATAAACCTCTGTCTATGCCATTATGACACTGCCTTGATTCTACTGACCTTTTGGGAAGTCGTAAAATCAGGCAGTATGAGACCCCAACTTTGCTCTACTTTATCAGTTGTTTCAGATATTATTTTAAATTTTAGAATCGACTTATCACTTTCTACACAAAAGCCTGTTGGGATTTAGATTGGAATTTTACTGACTCATCGATTAATTTGGTGGAGAAAGGACATCCTAACAATATAGTTCTGAGACTTTCTGTTCATGAACACAGTGTATCACTCCATTTATGTCTTTTTAAAAGTCTTTCAAACATATTTTCTACTTTTCAGTATACCAGTTTTGTTCACCTTTTGCTTAAGTTATTCATGAGTGTTTTGCATTTTGTAAACAGATGTTGTTTTTAAAAAAGCTTTTAATTTTATAATAGTTTCAGGTGTACATAAAAGTTGGGAGGATGCTTCAGAGATGCCCTGTATACCCCTCATATGGTTTTCTCTTCATTAACATCTGATTTAGTTGTGATTTTTTTTGTCTCAATGAAGTAGTCAGCATTAGTGTATTACTATCATATAAACTCCAGGCTCCATGTAGAAGTCACTAGTTTTCCCACTCACGTACTCACTAAGTTCCAGGATCCTATTCGTGATGTCACATTGGCTGTCACGTCCCCTCTGTCTCCTCTGCTTGTGGTAGTTTCTTAGAATTTCTTTGTTCTTATGACTTCAAATGTGTCGAAGAATACTGGTTAAGTAAATTTTATAAAATTCCCCTCATTTTAGATTTACTTGATGTTTTTCCCATGGTTGGATTTGGATTTAGGGGAGAAAAACTAGCAAGGCCAAGCGCCATTCTCTTCCTATCTATCACTCCCTTTCTTGATTTGTCAGATTTTGATGTGGGAAGGGACTGGAATGTAGTCTTGAATGTTTTTGTTTTGTGTTTGAATTCAACTCTAGTAGGGCATATGAAGCTTACTTTTCTACCTAATCTGAATTGATGCTGTTTTGGCAAAATCTGCAAGTGTAGAAGAATGTGGGACATGCTGGGATAAGTGGTTTGCTTTTGCATTTGGATGCAGCCCTGCCAGTCCACGTTTCCATCTCAGGCATGGCTGACTTCTGCTCCGCACAGATGAGCTCCGTCTGTGTGAGAACCTACTGCTCTGTCCCTCCGTGGCCAAGCAGAAGCTGCAGCCCGCTGCTTGCTTAGGAATGTCGCCTTTTCCTCTGCAATTCAGTTATTAGGGACTTTTAACTGCTCTTTACTCATCCCTCAAAATAGTATGGCTTAAATTTTTCTAATATTTCTTGTTTTCAAGGCAAGTGAGATGGC
>RJWT010016422.1:0-19871 GCA_004365215.1 Cuniculus paca | reverse complement strand
CCAGCCATGATGTCCTGGTGGTCACTCTTTCCACCTCCCCCAACATTGATTTCATGAGACAGATCTCAGAGAAAAATGTTGGGCAAGATGCCATAGTAAGCAAGTTAAGATTTAAACCTTTTTTTCTCCCAAGATCTTTCTGGGTCTTCAGAGATTCTGAACCTGGGAATGACTATGTACTTTTTATTACTTTATCTTTCTGAGATATTTTGAGTTTTTTCTGTGCTCCAGAAATTCTGAATCATTAGTTTCACTGTGGTTGTGATAGGAAGATTTTGTCCCTGGGGAAGGATTTTCCTTCCCAGAGAAGAGTTAGGGTTCGTGATAACAGAATGGCAGATACAGATAAGCTTTTGCATTGTTCACAGCAGCGGGACAGAGGAATGACAGAAGAGAAGAGCCACTAACATCTATGGAAGGCTTCTCAAGCACAAGGACTTCACACTGTCTTAACTAGCTCAGGATGCTATAACAAAACATTACACCTAGTGGTCTCAACAGTAGTCATTTATTTCTCACAATCCTGGAGGCTGGGAAGTACAAGGTCAAGCTGCTGGAAGATTTGCTTCTTAGTGCAGGCTTCCTGGTTTGCAATCAGCAGCCCTTTCACTGTGTCCCAGTGTGGCAGAGAGAGGAAGTTCAGTTGTCTCTTCTCATAATGACACTAATCTCATTACAAAGGTTCCAACCTCACCTCATCTAAACCTAATTACTTCCCAAGGCCCCACCTCCTTATGCCATCACACTGAGCATAAAGGTGTAGTCTTCATACTACCTACTTGGGAGGGTAAGTCACTCTTAGTCATTCCTGTGGTTATCTTCTGTACTAAGGCCTTCAGTCTTGAGGTTATGCTCTTTGGTTCTAAGACCTCCAATTTACATAGAGTTGAGCTTTCAGTGATGTGCTCAAGGCCTGGGGATGTTTGGACAGGCGGAGAGCCATTCTGCATTTGTAGAACCCCTTTTAAATATATTGTATTGTCTTACTACATCTTCCAAGCACTGCCACACAAGTTTCAGATTTCTCTTTCACTTTTTGGTGCGTCTTCCCATTCTCTCCTGTAGTGATATTTCCTTGGAGAAATCTCACAATGAATAAAGGCAAGAAGAATGGTTTTGCTAAGACAAAGAGCTATGAAAAATCCTTGACCAAAGAAAATCAGAAGTTTTCAAAATTTTTTTGAGTGTGTGTATGCAACCAGGGAAGGAGATGTAGAAGGAAAACACAAATTAACAGTTGAAAAATCTTAACCTGTCATGGATTATTTTATATAATTACCACTACCACCACCACCACCACCATAA
This sequence comes from Cuniculus paca, assembly GCA_004365215.1. NCBI lineage: Eukaryota > Metazoa > Chordata > Mammalia > Rodentia > Cuniculidae > Cuniculus > Cuniculus paca. Next base: position 18,566 of record RJWT010016422.1, on the reverse strand, counting down.
AGCCGCATTCTTGGAGAAGATATAGATGAGTCTGTGGTGTACAGGGAGTAAGTAACCTCTAGAGCTCACAGACTTCTTAGTAGATTTAACCTTCAGCTTGTCTGTCTTTGGACACCTGGCTGCTTCCACTAGGCTACACTGCCTTCCCACTAATTCCTTGGTCGGTCCTTAAAGCAACCTGGGTTCCTAAGGGAGCTTTCCTTATCCTGTGCTTGAATAATCTTAGCTCCTAGTGGCTTAAACTGTCAGCAGCACAGACCTCATTTTCTCTTACATTCAGATATAAACCTTATCCCAGAGGTAATTCCTGGCAGACAAACCTGTCTAGTGTGGTCACAGCCTGGACCAGAAAGGAAATACTCCAATTCTTATATGAAATTCATCAGCTGTTAAGTATTTCCAAATTTTTCTCTAATAGGCTCATTAGGGATCTGGAACCTGTCTTCAAAAAAGTAGCATCATTTAGTGCTGGCTTTTTGAGGGATTACAGTATACATAGAACAAGAATTATAGCCAGTTGTGGTTACATTCTTAACGTAAGGAGAAAAGAAGAAATGAAGCCTTAGATCTGTTTTCCTAAGATAAGGGGAACTATAAAGAGTTGGGTTTGTTTACTTATATTTTTTTTCAGCATGGATTCACTTTCAGTGTTTACATTAACATAACAATTCAGAGCAAAGTCAAAACATTTAAATTACATTTTCTATGTATTCCGGGAAGAGAGCACCATATGCACTAAGACATGAAAGTGAGAGAGTGAACAGAATGTTCAGAATATTTCATCTGGTGTGGTTCTAGCTAAGGGTTTGTAGATATGGAGGTTTAGTTGGAAAAGTAGTTTGAGGCCATATAAGTTTTATTCTATAAATAGTGGAGATCCATTGATAGATGCTGAAGGGGAATGCATGATCAGTTTTCTGCTTTACAAAAAAGAAATAATAAATAAAACATCTCTGGTGACAGTGTGTAAGGGGAAAAGTGAAAGTAGAAATGTTAGTTAGGAGATGCGGCACTAGTTCAGGTAAGAGAGGACAGGAGCCTAGCAGATACTTAGCACTCACCATGCAGTCCATGTGTCTCTGTATTTTCCAGACTTTCTTGCAGTTAAATTAGATCACATAACTCATTCTGTTCAGTATTCTGTCCCTTCTATTGCTGCCTGTAACTTGTCTCACCTTCTGCTTCAGGCAGTAAAGGGTGATCTAGCCCCTCCTCTTTCTCTCCTCTTGATCAGAGACTACAGAAGCATATGTTGAGATAGCAGAGTCACAAGATGGCCACAGAATGGATGAGACTTAGCACAAGGAGGAGAACCACACTGAAGATCATTCAACCTGCAGTGAGTTTGGGTAAATTCATAGCAACAAGTCTTTGTTATTTTAAACCACTAAGATTTCCAAGTTTGACAGCGATTGTAGTGAGTATTGATCATTGTTGGGAATACTAAGGATTTCAGTCAAGGATGTATCAGCAGGATTTGAAAGAAGAGAAAACACGCAAGAGGTACATCTACAGGAAACAAGGGCAGTGTTGAGATTGAGAAATGGAAAGAAGTGAGTGATGACAGTAACCCCAAAAGACAGCAATCTCATTAACCAAGAGAGAAGGAAGAGGTGAAATGAGAAGGTGTTGAGGTTGAAGAGTTTGAAGAACATCAGAGGGGAGGCCTCCAGCTGGCACTGGAAAATGTATGGATAGCACTTAAGAAAAGGGTTGGAGTTGAAGACAGTTTTGGGAATCATCTTCTTTGAGCAACTGGAGTGAAGCAATGAAACAGACAAAAAGGAAAGGTCTAGGGGGAAGATGTAGACAAGCAAGATTACTCAAGCAAAGAGATAAAGAGGGAGGAACAGAAAGAGAATTGTGGGATGTAGTGACAGTGTCCATGGAGAAGAGAATTTAATAGAAAAAAGAGAATTTCCAGCAGTGCCATATACCTTAAGCAATATTTTCCACAAGGCAAGAACAAAACCGATTGACTGATAATTAAGAATTGCATCATGACCAATGAGAATAAATTTGTTGGAATATAAAATTAGATAATAAGACTAAAGGAAAAGGTAATGCGTGGTTATGGGAAATATAACTATCCATTCTCTTTCTTCAAATCTTTCTGCCCAGATATTACCAAAATGATCTTATTTCTTAGTTAATGTTATCATTTGTGTGTGAGAAAAATGTCTCAAACTGTCATCAGGGGCCTCATTTTCAACGAACATTGAAGCTACACATAATTTCAGAGGAAGTGCCTGCCATGTAGGAAGTTTTGCTCTGATCCCAGAAATAGATCACACACGAAGAATGCCAAGCTGATACAAGTGCCCAGTGGAGAGCAAGGGCCAGAATAATGACTTCAGTAAAAAATTGCTCCATGAATTTGGAATAAAAATTGAAGTGGATGGGAAAACTCTTCCCAAGGGAAAAGATACTGGCTGGAGTTTGAGGAAAGAGAAAATGCTGATGAGGGAGACAAAAGAATGTGGAGGCACACAGTCAGCAAATACTAGGAAGGAGCAAAGGCTTGGAGGTAGAAGTGTCTGTGGCATGTGCGTGCATTGCCAACACTATGAGATAACGTTGCTGTTGGGATTCATGTAAACAGTACCCTCTGGAATTGTTCAGCACAGTGGCTCAATGTGTTCATCAGCTCTCTACCATGTTAACAAATCCTGGAAAGAAACCAATTTGCGAGAAGAAAAGGTTCATTTGGACTCCAAGTTTTGAAGATTCCAGTCTCTGATTGATTGGCCTTTTACTTTTAGGTCTATGATGAGGCAGCAGCTTGTGGTGGGAGTGTGTGAGTAAAACTGCTCACTTTAGGGCCAGGAGATGAAAGAGAGACAAAGGAAGAGCTGAAGTCTCTTTATCCCTTTGCAGACATGCTCCCAATGACCTAAAGACCTCCCATGAGGCCCCACCCTCAGGTTTCCAATATCTTCAATAGCACAAAGCTGGAGACTAAGTTTTTAATAAATGAGTCTCTGGGAGTTGTTCCAAATCAAAACAATAGCACTCTACCTCATCTATCTATCTATCTATCATCTATCTATCTACCTACCTACCTATGTGTATGGGCTTGTCATGAGGCTGAATAGATAGGTCAGGGCCATGGTGTAAAACTCTTCAAAGACCAGTAAAAATGCATTTATATTGAACATAGAAATGATTGGAGGTTTTTGACCAGAGACATGAAGTGGGAAGAATTGCAAGGGTGTAATTCCTGTAGAAGAGCAGTCCCCACTTTTTGGTACCAGGGACTTGTTTCATGGAAGATTTTTTTCCACTGACCAGAAGTGGAAGGGACGATTTCAGGATGATTCAAAGAAGTACACAACCTAGGACACCTCCCCAGCCACATATCATGTGCATTTCACAGCAGAGTTAGAGTTTCTGTGAGAATCTAACACCACTGCTGATCTGATAGGAGGCAGGGTGGGGGCAGTCAGATGGTAATGCAAGCAATGGGGAATGAATGCAAATACAGATGAAGCTGGGCTATTACCGAGGATTGGGAACCCTTGCTCTAGGATATGTATCTAGGGTAGCTTTCAAAATAATAGAATTAAGTCAATGTAATAGAATTAAGGAGAAGAATAAAAATAATAGAGTCAAATAATAGGGGTAAGGAGAAGAATGAGAAAACTATTGCAAGTGCTCAGATTTTAGGTGGTGAAGCTCTTATTTATGGTTGTAATATTGGGCACGGGAAATGAATGGCTTACGGGATGTTTATTTTCAGAGCTTGAGTCAGCAGGTAGTAAACTTCAGAGTCAGCCATCCCTTGGGTTGAAATATGATTGCTTTTGCTTTGGAAATGGTGATATGAAAAAGTTAGAAAGTCTAGTAGGAAACACGCTGTTGGAAATCAGAGCTATGGCTGAAATATGGGTATATTTGTTTGAGATGTAGATAGAGTGCTGAGGGTTGAAAAAACCTGTGAAGATTCAGAAACAGAAAAATAGAGGGAAGACTCAGATTTCAGTGCTACTATGCTTGAGAATTAGAGGAAGAAAACATTTTCAAAGAAGGGGTTGCTCAAAAGGAAGAGCCCAAAGTTAAAGACGCAGAATAGGCAAAATTTCAGGAAAAAATGGTTTCGTATTGGGGTCAGTGGCAAAAATGCCACAGTGCCAAACAGAATACCACTGGGAGAAAGTCTCTTGAATTCTCTATTTCTTCCCTGTCCTTGGAACAGTTTTAGAACAGTAGCTGAGATAGATTACAAAGGGTCAGAGCTGCCATGTGCTTCTTTCTGGAAATGCCTTCTGGAGATGGTGAGAGGTGACCTTCAAGCCAGCTCCCTACAGAAAACTGCCCGTTAAGCTGAGAAGCTGTTAGATGCAAAGTCCTTGGCTAAGAGCTTCCGGAGAGCCAAGCAGATGGCATCTCTGTTGACTGCAGCTGCAAACAGCTTCATCTTTCCTGTATTTCCAGGAGCCAAAGACGCTCAGGGACAGTTAACAGCTGTCTACCTGTGGGGACTCAAATGATCTCTGGGCCATCAAATCATCACATACAGAATAGTGACTTGGCAATTTATCCAAAAGCTCCCTGGTGGTCTGAAAGAGCTATTCGTAGGGCGCCTTGCTGCTCCCCTGGTGGGACTTTTGCTAGTTCAAAATAGAGTAGGCAAATACATCCTTAAGTGAAGACCTTTCACAAATGAAAAATACTATAAAACATGACTGTTGGTTTTTCTTTCTGAAAATAGATGCGATTATCTTATTTGGAAGTTTCTTTTTATAACAACCTCTTAGGGAAATATTTGTCCTTTTTCTTGAAATGTATAGCCTAATCCATGGTATTTAAAATAAGAAATGTTAAACATCAGCTAGAGTCTGTTCCAAATCCATGTCCTGCCAGGCTATTGTGGACTTTCAATGAATATGTGAAGACAAACAACTGGATATGGGAAGTACTTGTTTGTACATGATGTTGTATGACACAGAAAGTAGTGTCAAGTTGTTAGGTGACAAATACAGAGAGAACTTCACTCTTAAAGCCACTCCTGACAGCACTGCTCTCGATCAGAAGCTGGATTGAAAGTCACTTCTCCTCATCCTCAGAAGGCACTTCCAAACAAAGAAACCCATGGCTGGCCCTGACCCTTTGAAATCTATCTTAGCCACTGCCTGAAGCTGCTCCAGGAATGAAAATAGGGGGTGCTAAGCAGAAATTTCAAGAAATCCTCCTCCAGGAGTATTTATTCTTGAATCTTTATAAATAGTGGTGAAAGTAAATTTATTGAAATTAGTATGTATTGAATACTAGCAGGATAGAAAGTAAATGGTACACCCTTGTTTCCATTATATATTTCTGAATACAAATCGCCTGAATACAGTGACTTAAAGCAACAATTGGAGATAAGGAGCTGAGTAGTCCTTTTGCTCATGGGTCAATTGTCACTTGTGTCAATTGGTGATCACTTTGAATTCAGCTAGGAGCTTGACTGAAAGGTCCGAAATAGCTTCATTCATATGTCTGGTACCTAGTTGGAGTGACTGAAATAGTTAAGGATTCCCTGGGTCTTGGTTTCTTTCTCTGTCTCTGTCGCTGTAGCTGTTGCTGTTCATGCTTCTTGAACAATGGCTCAGTCTCCACAAGAACAAAGAAGAATGTTTTAGATCCCCAAATCAACACTGTATCTGTTGATGAAAGACCAAAAGGCCATTCTAAACTCAAGTGTAGGGAAAACTCACTCCCCTTCTACTAGGAGGACAGGCGTGGGAGGAATTGTTGTTGGCTGTCTTAGGAGTCAATCTACAAAACATTACACATTGGCTAACTGAATAAAAATAGTTCTGTTTCCATATACTTTCCAATGGCCTGAATGAAGAAAATTTTCCCAGGGTTTAAACCAATCCCTTATATAGTTTTTTATCGTTGAAAACCCACAAACATTTCCAGAGTACCTTGTAGTTAGTGCTTATGGGCACATTTGGGTTAGTAAGACATGGTGGCACACCCAGTGGTGAAAACAGAAAGTGACTTTTAAGCAGAGACCAGCTGCTGAGGCCATGGGAGGATCTGAAGAGAATTAGCCTAGCTAAAGAAGTGGTTTCTGTTGAGAGTAGCTTTGAGAACTTTGGGGCTGATTTTTAATCTCGTGAGTGGCTATGACCACTATCAATATCTGGACCCTCAGTGTGGCACATAGAAGGGCAGCATCTAAGACAGGCATATAATTTTAAAGGCCAGAGAGTGCAGGAGATGTGGTCACAAAATCTTTCCATTAGGCATAGCCTCCATTAGTGGTTGAGATGTACTACAGTTGGGATGCGGCTTGTTCCCCAAAGAATCACGTGCCCTAAGTTTGACCTCAACATGGCGGCACTGAAGAGATAGAGTGTTAAAGAGGCAGGGCTTAGTGGAAGGTGGTGAAGTCAGTGGGTGTGCTGCCCTTGCAAAGGATTAATTTAGGTCCTATAGAACCCCGATTTGTTCCTGTGATAGTGGGAACTGGCCCCTCCTTGGCCTCTTGCTTTCTGTGTCAATGGGTGATCCTTCCATCTTTCATATATCATGATGCCATCCACAGTGTTGTGATTTAGTCTTGGCCAAACCACTGACTTAACAGGTAAGACCTCCCAATCCTGGACTTTCAACCTTCAAAACTGTGAGCAAAATAAACCTCTTTTCTTTATAAGATTCCCAGCTTCAGAATTTTGTACCAGGACCTACTAACTGCTTAGAGTTTCTTACAGTGTTTCAGAACTGGATGCCACTGGTGTGAAAATGAATAAATGAATAAGAAATCATGTAAATACACAATCCTATTGAAAATACTAAGGGGAATGCCCAGGTCTGTAGAAGATACTCAGGTACCAGGTACCAGTCTTTGCCAAGAATCTGACTTTTGATTCTTTCAGAAATTGTTTGTAAGTCTCTGTCTCTGTCTATCTCTATCTCTCTCTCTCTGTGTCTCTGTGTCTTTCTGTCTGTTTTTGTCTCTATGTCTCTTTGTTTCTATCTCTGGATGTCTCTGTGTCTGTTTGTCTCTCTCTCTGTCTCTGTCTCATTCTGTAAGAGAATAAAAGTAAGCAAGACAAACTGATGTGTGTGTGCTCAAAATTCACAATTAGTTATATGAGCCCAAGGATGCAAAATGAGGCTTTGGCATCTCATTATCTAATTCACATCATGTTGTCTCTGCTTAAAGAGGAAATTAGCCCCCCAAAATCTCACATCATCATCAACAAGAGGGGTATCACCATAGTAATAGCTTCTTAAGAGAGTATTTTGAGGAAAAAAGATATAAGATATATAGATTTATAGAGTAGCTGTTATTTTGCTTGGTACACAGTGAGTCTCAAAGATTTAAGGAAACTCCTTTTACTTTTGATTCTTCTTTGTGTCAAAATTCTAAAAAAGCATGAACGTTTTTTCTATCTAAATGAAAACTATACTATCATTTACTGTTAGATTTGAATCTTGACCACTATGATAATTATTTTCACTTTTTAAATTTTAGAAAACATCTCATTTTATAATACAGCCTGTGTTTCAGAATACTTGCTTGCTTGTAGAAGACAACTGCTTCTGGCAACTTGCTTCTCACATTCATCCTCAATTCAATTATTATATCTTGCTAAACTTACCAGCTTCCAAAATCATTTATCTTTGGAGATTTCACACTGTCTCTTGCATGAGTCTTATTTACAGCTGTCTTCTCAGAGGATTGTCCTCAATCATCTAAGTCACAAGGTCTGAGAACTTAAGACCAACTCAACTATTCTAACTGTATGATTGTGTAAACCTGATGTTATGATTGATTTCCAGTATAAAAAGAATTGGACATTTTGTGTGTCATAGTTTCAAACTTTGGTTTGTAACAGAGTAGGAATCCCACCGACTGGTTTAGAACTGTCCACGACAAAATAAGGAACCAGATGACCTTTCCCCCAGATTTGTGTGGGAAAAAGTATAGTGTTAGCATAGAGTAGATTTCATGCCAAAACTTTGTAAATATCTTGTGCCTTGAGCTCTGTAACCCTAATCACACTGCACATCACTTCTGCAATCTCAGCTATTTATGGGGGTTGGGAAGGAAAATATAATTAACCCAAGAAGACAGTTCTGGCTTCAAACTTCCCAATGACTTCTGTATTCTCAGTATTTACTCCCCTTAGAAATGAACAGTTTCTATGGAGAATGCACGTACTCAGAAAAAAGTCTCCACCAATAATTTCCCACCAAAAAAAAAAAAACATCATGTACAAAACAAAAGCAGCCTATTACATAATTAGTACATAACTGAATTTTATCTGAGAAGAATCCAATGTCCATTATCAGGTGGAAAAGCACAATTATCATCAAATTTTAGTGTGTATTTTAGTTCAACATGAACTCTTCAAACAACATTAGTCAGCAAATTTCTTTCAGGGTTAATATATGTTTGTGTGGCATTCAAGCACAGTGGAATATGCAGTAATAAATATCTGGTGGGTTCTTATTGCAAATTAGGTAATAACTACAGAAGCAGCTGTGTTCCTCATGTCCTATATAGCTTGCCCCACATTATGTGCCAAAAGATAATAGCATTTAGGAACCTTAATTTATATCAAATTGGCATGACCTGAGAGTTGAGGGTCGAAGATGCAAAGTTTGAAGGGGCAAGCTTGGGATAAACTCAGGACAGATTCTCCTCTCTAAAGAAGGCTTTGTCCTGCTTTTTGATTCTCTTTTAATTTCTCTCAGAAAAAGTTCATTTGTTCTCAATCGCCAGGATCCTCTAGGTTGCTATGTGAGTTGTTGTCAATAATACATTGACCACAACAGACCGCTCCCTAAATTTCAGTGGCTTAGCCCAACCAAGATTTATTCCTTGCTTACACAAAGTCTATTGTGGGTCGTGTGGGCTGGCCTCCATCTTGGGTGACACTGCCTGGATCACATGGCCTCCAAGGCTGTCATGAAAGGGGAACAGGAGCACAGAGGAGACAGAGTCAGCCTTGAGCTGAGCACACACTCCTTCCTTATCATAGTCTACCCACCAAAACTGGGTGCATGGCCCTAACTTAACTGTAGGGGAGATGGGAAGGAGAGGATGGCACACAAACTATTTGGGAATGCTGTGTGTTGTGGTTTGGGTGTGGTTGATGTGTCTCTCAAGGGTTCATTTTGGCTGGAGGTTTGGTCTCCAAGGGGAGTTCCTGGGGAGTTGTGGAACCTTTGTAATGTGGGACTTCACGGAGGAGGCGTAGTAGTGTGGAATAGGAACGTGAAGTGGGTTTATGTGTTCCACCTTTCTCATCCTCTCTGTTCCTGGTCAGAGATGCTTGTTCCTGCATTGCTTTCACCCTCGTTATCCACGCCATGAAGTGACACAGCCAAGAGTTGGCCCTCAGCACAAAACCTGCATCATGTTGTTTAGATTTCAACCTCCAGAACTTTGAGTAAACAAACCCTTTTTATTTTCTCTCATAAGTAGCTTGCATCACTTGTTTCTGTTATAGCAACAAAAACCTGACTGAGTCACTGTGTCTGTGTGTTGATCTATGGAGTCTAACTTTCTGGTGTTGTAGGGGTATGGAGAAGAAATCAGTGAGAGCCAGGCATTGGCTAAGGTCAGTGGGGCTGGCAACTGAAGAAGAAATGAAAAGGTGGGAAGCAAGAGAGACAGATGGCAGAATGACAGAAACAGAATGCAAAATACAGAGTATTGCAAGTCCACAAAAGCCAAAAATAAAAGACTCGGGGCATGACTTTCAGATCCAGTAAGGTAAAACACTTCAGCTTGACTTTGTTATTGCTGCAGCCCAGTCTTGCCTGCATGATGTTGTAATCTTTAAGACTTTTCATTTGTCTTGTCTCCTGGACTATCCATATGCATCTGAAATTGCCCTACATGCTTGTTTGTCACTGTAAACTAATATGATTAACTAAGTGTCTCGCTCTAAAATGGTTCTTTCCAAGTGTCTGTCTCGGTGATTGGAAATACTAAGTCCTACTCATCTAAGCTGAATGTTTGAATCTGTCTTTAACTAATTTTCTTGTTTGCCTTCTCAGCAAGTTATTCTCTGAATTCTATTTCTGTTCTTGGTTTACTTGGATTCTTTTCTAATGAAATGTGTGCTGTATTTGCTATTTTTTCTTACTATTTCTTTCATCATCCTGGACCAGTACCTCATCATTTTAGTTAGAAATGACTCCAGAGACCTAGCAGAGCTCAGGGTCCTGCACGCCATTGCCACATTAGCCTTCATTCAACACTGCATTCATAAGTTATATTAGTGTTCAAAAGTCTTCAATGTTCGCTGGTTTCTTATGCAATCTACAATCACACCCTGTGATTATTTTTGCTTTACCATGTACAATGAGTCTATTCTTTTTTAGTGTCTTCAAATAAGCTCACTGTATACCACTTAAATTGTTCCTTTAACATATTCGTCTTTGTATATCATAGTGTTTAGCAGTATGTCTAGCATAAACTGAGGCCTTAATTGATAATTTTGGCCTAAACAAAGAATAGATGTTCAACAGATAGTTGAATCAAGAGGGAAAGGTCTAAGATTAAGTACTGATGAGACGGATACCCTGCAATAGAATCTTTCAACATCGTTTTATGTTGGAATGATGCCAGTGGAAAAATCAATATAATAAAGACTTATTGAAATTTGTTTAATTCAGTATTTTAAGATATTTGCTGAATTTTGAATTCCCCTTATAACATTCTAGGTGGAATTGTTAACAATTAATACATTAACAGTTAACTATATATATGCACCTATTTCCATTCTATCACAGACATTTAATGTTTTAAATGTTTAGCATCACTAGTGTCATTTTTTTTTTCGCACAATGATTCCTTTTCCTTCCTCAAACAAAGTACTATGGCACATTTTCCCCCATATATTTTGGGACACATCAGAGAACGTTTCCTTTTCCACCCTCCTTGTACTTGATGGGCCTTCTTCTCCCACCTTATCCCATTTGCTGATTTACCAACTCAACCTATTTGCATTCATTAACTTTTTTATTTTTAAAAAAGAGCTTAATTTGCTCCCAAACTCTGCTCTTTCCTTTATCTACCATGGTCACTGCTACCTTCTGTACCCTGCTGTCTGCTACCTTAGATATATCCAAGGGAACAGAGAAATTCCAAAAAATTCGATCTATGTGAGACATGTGTTTGATTAACGTAAAAGTATACAAGTCAGTGGTTAGAAAAAATCACAAGAATCTTATGTTACATATTCAATAAATTAATATTAGCAAACCAAATGTAGTAAGGGTCCTTCCTAAAAGATGATTGTTTACTGAACGACTGAGAACAATGTGCTGAAGTTTCCTTCATCTCTGGTCTTTCTTTCCGCATCTCTGTTACCTATCCTCAACTACAGTCTAAAAAAATTAAGTGGAAAACTCCAAAAGTAAACAGTTTATGATAAAGTATCTTGTTGTAGCATACGGTTATAATTATTCTATTTCATTAATTATTGTTGGTATCTTTCTGTACCTTTGTTATAAATTAAGCTTTATCATAGATATGTGTAAGAAAAACATGGCATACAGAGGGCTCTGTGCTGTCTGTGGTTTCAGAATCCACTGTGCCCCCTACAGATAAGGAAGCAGGGTAGGGGTGGAGGGTCTTCTACCATCATTTTGACACATAGCAAACATAATAATTTTAGAGGTAAATTTCCCCACTGTGAGAACCAGAGCCCTGAGTCTGGAGGCTGAGTACTTCAGGGTGCATTTTAGCTGCACTTCTGCGTAACTGTCAGACCTTCAGCAAGGTACCTATATGCCTCTTCTTTTCTCCATCTGAAAAAATGGGGATAAAAACAGTTGCTGCCTCAGTTGGTTATTTGAAGAATTTAATCTAGCTGTAGAAAAAAGGTACTCAGCACAGACCTAACATATATATTAAAATTGTCCTCAATAGCTTCCTCTTTACTATTTTAATATTAGGGAAACATTGGAAATGTAAATGGCATCTTCGGTTAGCATTGTGACATTTAAAATTCAGGGAGTGCCCATTGAAAATGTGACCCCTTAAATAACATAGCTTTGCCCAACATCCTCACCTCTGCATGGATGGACTCATGTTTAGAGTAGCCAATAACTGCGCATGATTAAGGCTTAGGATATGTAAAAATGAGAAATGCTATTAACATCAAGCAGGATGCCCAAATGAATGTTCCTCGTTTAAAAGAAAAGAAAAAAAAAAAAAAGAACTTGGTGATAAATTAAATGTGAAAAAGCCTACAGATTTTTCTTCCCCTTTTAGAATTTCCAAGTACTTTTTACCCTGTTCACAGCTCTGATAAATTTCCACAGGAAAGGCATATTTCTTAAAGTCTTAACACAGGCTTTCCCAAATTATTTCTCCATGGAAATCTTTGGGGGCAGTGGTATTCATTTTATTCTCAGATCTATCCCAAGCACTAGCACATTGTGGGCGTTCAGGAAACACGTTGAGTGTGTTTAGGAGAAATATAATCTGGGCAGCACTTGGAAGGTGAAAGTGTGTATGGTTTGGTTTTCTCTAGAAACCTATATTTTATAAATTAGTGGAATTTTTCAACAAGCCCAAGGTGTTGGAAGGAACATATTCAAAGTCAAGAGTGAACACTCTGTCTGATGCGCAGTAGGACTGCAGGCGGATTGGTTTTAAGATGCCGACTCAGTCTTTTGAAAACAGGAGGCTGGTTCAGAAAGACCAATGCCTATAAGAAAAATTGCAAGTCTCTTACGACAATTTGCTGGCCAAGGGACGAGTGAATCTGAAGTGCTGAGGAATCAAAATAGAAGAGCAAAGGCAGCCAACTAACCAGTTCATTTTCTTCTTGCCATGGAGACTGAATCTACAGCTTCCATAGAGCCCTGTGCCAGATGGTACCATGAGGGAGAAGAATCCCTCTGAAGATGATAAATAAATGTCACCAGGAAAGGCTTCAGGGCCGCAGCAGCGGACGTTTGTTTATGCACAATCAGAATCTCAACAGCAACAGCAAAATCCTCGCTTGTAAAATTACCTTGGCTGCTTCACTATGTAAAATGTGAAAAGGAAACAAGTCATTTTCCTGATACATGAGCTCACCACTTATCTGAAATCAGTTACACACTGCATAAAACCCTCTTTTACCCCCTGCCTGGTGACTCCCATTAGTACACAATGTAATTTCACAGTTAGCGCTTGGGGAACTTTCTGGAAGCATTTTAGGCTGAAATAGTGAAGTGGGGGGTGGCATGAGTCTGGTTAATTTCAGAATATTGAAGTGTTGGAATTACAAAGTGATGACAGGATTCATCAGAAGGATTTATTTCTTTGGGCCTGTGGCCTAATGAATTGGAAAATATTTTCCTATGTCTTCTCCTTCAGCTCTAAATTAAAGTGACACGTTTTATTAAAAAATGTCATTTTTACATATTAATGTATGAATTATGGTATGGCACATATGACAATAATGTCATCTGGGTGAAACATTCTAGTGATCTCTCATGTTGATTTTCATTTCACTTACAAGTGAGAACATAGAATGAAAAAGTATGTATGGAAAGCTTTATTATGTGTGTATGTTATCCAAATACACTGTGTAAATGTATAGGGATTTTATGTGACGGATCATATATACATCTGCCTAGGCTGTGTATCTGAGGGTGTAATTGCCTGAACTTGTACTGTTTTGTAAGGTAAAGAGAAGAGGAGTAAAATAAAATCTGGTTCATTTACAGTTTAGGTTGAGAGCAATAAAATCACTGAAAATGACATAGCTAATGGAAATTGCTGGACAACTGACTGAAGAGACCTAAATTAACTCTAATTTTGTGTTTGCCTGACCCAAGGATAGTGTCAAGCAGGTCTTCGACCTTCTAGTCTCAAATATATTCAAGAATTCTGCTATGGGTCACTGTGTGGGAATGACATTGCTACAGTGCCTACATGTATTTGCAATAAAAAGATTTTATCCAGAGCTTGAATCTCACTTGATAACCAAAACTAGTACTACTGAGGTAAATATGAACATAAAGTTACCTGAAGGTACTTAACTAATTTTCTTTGAATTAAAAACATAAAAGATTACAAGTTAGAAAGTAAGTCATTAGAAGAAACAATGCCTGATGAAGACAAATATTGAATGATATTTATACCTAAATGTATATTGCATTTAGTTTGTGTATTCTACATGTTAGCTATATTTGAGTTAACTCTGTATCTGAACCCACAGCTATGGCATATATCATTTATCTGTGCCCATTTGGTTAGATGTTATAGATTGACAAATAACTAGGAAATTTGGCAGACATCAAAAATATGACTGTTGTAAGAAAGGTAATTAGATTATTCTGAATGAACCAGACAAAATGAATGATGGAATTTCATTGGCATTAATTATGTATTAATTGAAGTATTGGGTTACCAGTGATTGTGCAAACAATGGTTCCTAAACAGCTTTCATATATTCCAAACATCTAGTTAATGATTATATACCAGATGGCCTAGAATTTTGAATTAACTAGAATTCTATTCTTGGACCTATCATTTTCAAACATCATATAGTTTTTGTGAGTGACCTCATTCATTATATCAGCTATTACTGCTATATCTTAGTCTGCTTGGATTGCTATAACAGATACCATAAATTGGGTAGTTTATGAAAAATGTAAGTTCATTTTACACAGTTCTGGAGGCTAGGAAGTTTATGATCCAGTGCTAGCAGATTTGGTGTCTGGTTGATAGGTAGCATCTCCTTGCTATATCCTCATATGGTAGAATGGGCAAATGACATCTTGGGGGACACTTTTATAAGGACACATATCTCATTGATAAAGAACATGTCATATAAAAGAGAACCATGAATGAGTGACATGAATCCTATTCACCTTCCAGGAGTTCTGTCTCCTAAAACCATACTCTTGAGGATTTGAATTTCAACCTACGAATTTGTTTGGCACAAAAGCATTCAGATCATTGCACCATACACCATTGATTCCATAATTCCTTATCTGTGACCTCTCAGTTTGCATGGGTCCTCTGTTTACTGTACTGTGCAAGTTTACTATCCATAGCTAGACATGGCTACATACCATGTGAAATTCAATTTATCATCTGAAACTCAACATGTCCAATAGAACTCTCCCATTTTGCCTATTTGGGTTCTCCTCAAATATACTACTAGTGGAGTGTTTGGATAGTTAAGGACATTCATATGTTTATAGGTGCCAAAGTTATACCCATTGTTTCCAGTAGCTATAGGACCTATATTTCTACTTCCTAAAATTATCAAAAAGACATTCACTTCTCTCCTTCTTCCTGAGTTCAGCAATACTCTATCTTTTGTCTAGAATATGAAACAGCCTCTTTTTCTTCTTATTTCTACTTGTTACTATGTTAATCTGTATTGTAACTTCCTGCAAATATTATCTTTCCAAACAACAAGGCTAATCTTGTCAATTCCTTACTTAAAAACCTTGGGTGGAAATCTGTTATGAGTCACTGGCAGTGGATCCACCACCTTCCTTTCCAGGACTCCCACCTTCCTCTCTCTTAGGAGCACTGTGTGTCCTATCTACTCTACAATGCTTGGCTTCTTATACATGAGGACATTACACACGCAGAGCTCTCTGCTTGGAATGAGACCTTTTTCTTTTGTTCTCTAACTGGAAAATTTCTTTCCCGCTCAATTCAAATGCTCGCTACTCAGTGCAACCTGCTGAGGATCTTCTACATGAAGTCAGTCCATCCTTTCTGGTTCCGAATAGTGTTACATTGCTTAATGGTGAAAACTTCAGGCAATGTACGTACTCATCTGGGATGAGGAAGGTTACAGTTAGATGTCACGGTAGTTGGCACCCAGTAGTTTGATCAATTTCTACTAAGTGAAGAAATGATCAAATGGGTGCTATTTTAGCTCCTTTTGATTTCTAAGATGACAAAAGAAGTGAGAGAGGATATGCTATGGAGTGAATATCATTATTTTTCAAGTTATGGAACAGTCATAGCCAAGTTACTGTCCAGCTTGTGTTCTGCATACTAATGGATAAATCAATTCTTCTAAAACACCAGGTCATCATTTTCTGAATTATTAACAAAATATATCATTACCCTGGCCTTAAATTGAAAGCACTATGACACAATTTTTAAATTCACAGCATGTATTTTCCGAGAACCATTCTAAATTTAATGAACAAATTGAATTTAATATACCAAATTTTGAGGTCTGTTGGGATTCCCAAACATTTGTAAAATTTGTAATGCATTTGGAATGTGTTTCATTGTTGAAATATATGTACTTAATAAGATAAAAAGCTGGTATGAATTTGGTCTCTAAAAGGAATTACAAAAATGTTTAGAAAAATAGTTGCAAAACTACTTGTTTCATTGCTTTAAACATAGTTTCATTTGCTGTGAGAAGTAATTTCTTCTTAACAGTGTTCTAATTTAAAAAGAATATGAGAAAGCTGCTATGCCGGTAAAATGGAAACAATAATAAACTTAATAAAACTTAATAGCTATTTTAATTAGTATACCGATAAACCAAAAACATCTTAGTGTCTATTGTCTTATTCTGAATAAGTTATGGGAAGCAAGTGGGGCACTGGGCTCCACAATGGAATAGTTCCTGCCTTGATCAATAGTTCAGAAGTACAGGATTTGGTCTTCCCCAGAAGTTGACCATCTGTGACTTGAATGCCATTTCCACATGCCTCTTTGATGGAAGAGTCAAAGAGAAATTTTCTCATGACCGCTTTACTTCAGTTCCATTTATTTGGTTTTTGTCACTAACCATTTAATGGATAACAGCATGACCAGTCTAGAGGTCTTGTACATTGAATAGAACTTTGAGATGAGCGACTCTGAGCTCTTTCAGATAGTAAGAGTATTTAGACACTGGAAATAACTTCAATGATCATTTCACCTGAAATTGACATAGTGTTAGCTAATAATGCTTTCTTATGTAGTTCCAAGTTCATGTTCACCTTCTCTCTCAGAAGTGATAAAATTATTTTCTTTCATTAAAAGATTCTGTTCATTTTTTATCAAGTGGTGATTATTAATCAAAAAGGAAACTCTTTTCTGTGCTTTGGGTACTTTTTATGTTTATGTTCAGCCTTGTTTTAATGTTTCATTCTTTCAAAGTCTTCTTAATTCCTGATCAGCTCACATATCCTTGCAATTTCCATTCTAAAGCATCTTTCCTGAGGGTGCTTGTTCCTCGTGTCTGCCCCTTTTTGCCCTCAAAATTCTGGTTCTTAAACCAGTACCACAATTGTAGAAAGTTCTTGGGGGTTAGTATAAGCTGAATTTCTTTTTAAACTGTTTTATGTCTTGCCCTTCTTTATTGACATGAACTCTTGAAATCCTCTTGTTACTGATGCCACCTGACATTGTTTGCGTCTCCTCTCTTCCCATCTCTGCTATTTTTTCCACAAAAATAATACCCACTCTTCTGCCTCTTTGCCCTGAAGGCTCCATTGAAATCATTACAGTTTAACAATCTGAACAAAGGGTGTTCATCAGGGTCCTGCCTATCATAATTGACTCTTCCCAGAATATACCACATATACTATCCTGGTGGATTCTGTTTCTGCCAGTTGGAAAAAAAAGATTATTGTCCAAAGGACAGACTTTGATGAATTGATTCACAAGGTGATTCAAAACAAATCATGGTTTCATGGTAACTTCTTATAGAGATATTTACAAGAAGCATTTTTAAAAAAAAACAACTAAAAAACAAACAGCAGTCAGCTCACATTTTTTGAGCCTTTACCATGTGCTGGGTTACTTGGTAGGTGCTTTTCCTGACATTATACATTCTTCAAAATAACTCAGTGATAGTACTGTTATCTTAGTTGGAGCTGATATAACAAAAACACCGTGGACTCAATGGTTTAAATAATAGACATTTATTTTTCATAGTTCTGGAAGCTGGGAAATGTAAGATCAAAGGCCAATTTCTGGTTTATAGAAGAGAAACAGAGGGAGAAGGAGAAAGGGAGAGAGAGACCATGTCTCTTTTTACAAGGGTAAGCATTACATTCCTGAGGGCTCCATCTTCATGACCTAATCTCTTTCCAAAGGCCTCACCTCCAAATACCATAACTTTGGGAATTTTGCTACAATCTACAAATTTTGAAAGTACGTAAGCTTCCAGATCATATCACCTCATCATTTTTCCTGCTGTGTAGCTGTTAAACTGGGACAAGTAGGACATACCTACTTGGGTAGGTATGTACATCTATGAAGAGCTAGGATTTCAGTACCATAATAATCCAACATATGCTCCAGGGGATTCCAGTCACTTTGGATGCTCTCTGGAAACAAAGAATCCTAGAATCATAGACTTTGGGGAAACTCTGCATATTTGTCTTTCTTTTGCAGATCACGCTATCACATCATCTATATGAAAGTTCTAAGAAACCTGACTATAATGAATTTTGAGGAATAAATACCTGTATTTTTTACCATAAACTTTAAAATTCAAATTTGTTTTTTGGAACTTCTACTTACATTGATGGTGTAGATACTCTACAGAAAAATCAACCCTTTTTGAGGTGGAGCTGAGCAGCCATGGTTGGGTAAATGCAAGTGGCAATGGGACATGAGAGCATCATTCACA
>RJWT010016421.1:0-19866 GCA_004365215.1 Cuniculus paca | reverse complement strand
AGAATGGCCATTTTCACAATGTTTGTTCTTCCTATCCACGAGCATGGAATGTCTTTCCATTTTCTGAGATCCTCTTCGATTTCTTTTTTCAGAGTACTGTAATTTTCATTGAATAGATCTTTTGCTTCCTTTGTTAGGTTGATTCCTAAGTATTTCATTTTTTTGGCTGCTATTGTAAAGGGTGTGGTTTCTCTTATTTGTCTCTTAGTGCATTTGTTGTTTGTGTACAGGAATGCAACTGATTTCTGAGTATTGACTTTGTATCCACCTACATTACTGAATTTGGTTATGATATCCAGAAGTCTTTCTGTAGAGTTTTGTGGGTCTTCTATGTAGAGTATCATGTCATCTGCAAATGCTGATGATTTAATTTCTTCCTTTCCTATTCTTATTCCTTTTATTTCTGTGTGTTGTCTAATTGCTCTGGCTAATGTTTCCAGCACTATATTGAATAGAAGTAGCGATAGTGGACATGCTTGTGTTTTTCTTGATTTTAAAATGAAAGCTTTCAGTTTTTGACAGTTTAATGTGATACTGGCTGTTGGTTTGTCATAGAGGGCTTTTATCAGATTGAGGTAAAGGCCATCTATTCCAATTTTCTGTAGGGTTCTTATCATGAAAGATGTTGGAGTTTATCAAATGCTTTTTCTGCATCGATTGAGATGACCATGTGGTTCTTTTCTTTGGTTCTATTGATATGGTGTATTACATTTATTGATTTGTGTATGTTGAACTATCCTTGCATTCCTGGTATGAATCCCACTTGGTCATGGTGTATAATCTTCTTGATGATTTGCTGCATTCTGTTTGCCAGTATTTTATTGAGGATTTTTGCATTTATGTTCATTAGAGAGATGGGCCTGTAGTTCTCTTTCTTGGTTGGGTCTTTCTCTGGTTTTGGTACTAGGGTAATACTTGCTTCCAGGAATGATTTAGAGAGACTTCCTTCCCTTTCAATCTTTCACTGAAGCATTTGAGGAGTGTTGGCATTAAGTCTTCCTTGAATTTCTTGTAGAACTCAGCTGTGAATCCATCAGGATCTGGACTTTTTTTGGTTGGTAAGGTTCTAATTACATTTTCAATTTTATTAACTGAAATTGGATTATTCAGTAGTTTTACATCTTTTTGGTCCAGTTTTGGTAATTGATATGTTTCTCAAAATCTGTCCATTTCTTCAGTGTTATCCAACGTATGAGAATAAAGATTTTTGAAAAAGGTATTGATCTTCTGTGTTTCCAAAGGGTCTGTAGTGATTTCTCCCTTTTCATTCCTTATTGCATGGATTTGAGTTTTCTCTTTCCCTTTTTCAATAAGGTTGGCTAGTGGCTTATCAATTTTATTTACTCTTTCAAAGAAGGAGCTCTTTGATTCGTTGATTCTTTGTATTGTTTTCTTAGTCTCAATTGCATTTATTTCTGCTCTGATCTTTCCAATTTCCTCCCTTCTTTTGGCTTTGTGTTGGGCTTGTTCTTGTTTTTCTATATGTTTCAGGTGTAACATCAGATTGTTTATTTGCATTCATTCTATTTTCTGGATGTGGGAATTCACTGCATTAAATTTCCCTTTGAGGACTGCTTTCATTCCATCCCACAGGTTCCATGTAAGTTGTATTTGTATTTTCATTTGCTTGCAGATATTGCTTAATTTCTTCTTTAATTTCCTCTGTGACCCACTGATTGTTCAGGAGTGTGGTATTTAATTTCCATGTGTTTATGGAGTTTTTGCAATTTCTTTTGTGATTAATTTCCAGTGTGATGGCACTATGATCAGATACTATGCATAGGAATGTTTCAATTCCTTTGCATTTATTTAAGCATGTTCTATGGGCCAATATATGGTCTATTCTAGAGAATGTACCACATAAAACCGAGAAGAATGTATACTCTGATGTTGTTGTGTGGAAAACTGTGTAGACGTCTACCACATTCATTTGTTCACAGGTTTGATTCAGTGCTGTTATTTCCTTGGTGATTTTCTGTCTAGTTGATCTGTCTCTTTGAGTCAAGGGTGTGTTAAGGTCTCCTGTTATAATTGCGTTATTGCTTATTTGATTTTTCATTTCTATTAATATTTGTTTTATATAGTTGGGTGCTCCCATATTTGGTGCATATATATTTAAGATTGTTATTTCTTCCTCTTGGAGTTTTCCCCTAACCAATATGTAGTGACCTTCTTTATCTCTTTTGACCATTATTTGTTTGAAGTTTATATCATCTGCGAACAGAATAGCTACCCCTGCTTTTTTCTGGGTTCCTATTGCATGGATTATTGTTTTCCATCCTTTGACTTTCAGTCTATGAATTTCCTTTTGGGTTAGATGGGTTTCTTATAGACAGCATATGGTTGGATGTTGTTTCTTGACCCATTCTTCGTCTGTTCCTTTTGATTGGTGAATTGAGACCATTTACATTAATGGTTATAGCTGATATATACTGGCTTGTTTTAGTCATGTTATCTTTCTGTAGTGGTTTCTTAACCTTTTTCCTGAAGTTAATTGTTTGCCCTGCTTGGTGTTCTTCTTCTGTTGATGTTTTTGACATCGTAGCTATTTTCATTTCTATCTATAGTGTCTTTCAGTATTCTTTGCAGGGTTGGTTTGGTGGTCATGAAGTTCTTCAGCTGCTTTTTGTCATGGAAGTATCTTATTCCTTCATCAATTTTGAAGGATAGTTTTGCAGGGTACATCATTCTGGGTTGGAAGTTGTTTTCCTTTAGGACTTGAAATACTTCATGCTCCTCTTGACTTCATTGTTTGTGTTGAGAAATCTGCTGCGATTCTGATGGGCTTTCCTTTATAGGTGATTTCTTTTCTCTCACAGCTTTTTATAGTCTGTTCTTATGTTGAATTTCTGGAATGCTGATAATTATATGTCTGGGTGTTGATTCATTTTGGTTATTGCTAGTTGGAGTTCTGTATGTTTCACTTATCAGTATGTCACTTTCCTTTCCCATGTTTGGGAAATTTTGAGCTATGACTTCTTTAAATAGTGATTTTATAGCATTTGTGTTTTCTCCTTCTTTTTCCTTTACAGCTATTAGTCTTATATTGTTTTTCTTTGCATCATCTTGCAACTGCTGTATTGCTGTTTCCTGATTCCTTGTTATTTTTAAAAGATGTTTCCTTCCTTCCTCACTAGCTGCAATCATGTCTTCGAGGTCTGAAATTCTATTTTCACATTCATTGAGGTGGCTTTGCTAGGTTTTGATGGCATTCTTGATTTCCTGGATATCTCTCTGAATCTGTTTCATGCATTCTAATTCTTTCTTGTATTCTTCATTCAAGATTTCCATCCTTTTGCAGTGTTCCTCTATTTTTCCAACTATATCTTCTTTAGATGTGCTTAGCATTTCTTTCATTACATTTATCATCTCTTGTTTTATGTGGGAAATAATTTCTAACCTCAGTTCCTTTAAAGTTTCATAAAGTTGTTTCTTTACTTCAGTTGCTATTATTTTAGAAGTTTCAGGTGTGTGGCTCATATTTTCTTCTGAGTCCATGTCTCTTTGCCTTGTTTTGGAAGGACTGGAGGTGCAAGATTACATTTTGCTGTTTTGTTTTCTCATTTTCCTGTATTCCACTGTGGGAGGTGATACCTATGTGCACAGTTGAGGTGCCAAGGCTAGGTGATACAATGCACACCTTTAGCTCCAGCCAAGACTACCACTGTGGCTTTTCTGTTTCTGGGTGGTATCTCTGCAGAGCCCTGGCAGGATGCCAGGGAATCCCAAACTTCCCAGGCCAATGGGGAAGGGTCGCAGACTCCTATCTGTGTGTTGGCAAAGTCCCAAGCTGCACAGCCAGGTGGAATTCGCTGTGCGCACCCCCAATGCAAGCAAGCCCCAGTGAAGCAGCTGCCAGGCCACTATGGGTGAATGGGTGGGGCCTAGGCAAGACCCCAGAGATGCCCTGAATGGCCTGGGCCAATGGGGAACAGACATAAACCCCCACTGGGCTCCTGGTGAATTCCTAAGCTGAATGGCTAGGTGGAATTCACTGGCCTTGCCCCCAGCCCAAGCTGGGCCCAGATTAGCTGCTGCTGGCCTGCTCTGAGTGAACGGGCAGGGCACAGGTAGGCAGGACCCCAGGGACACCCCAAATATCTGTGGTGAATAGGGGATGGACATATACTCCTACTGGTGTCTTGGTGAAGTCCTAAGCCGCAAGGCCAGGCAGAACTCGCTGGTCACACACTCAACTCAAGCCAGGCTCAGAGCAGTTGCCACTGGGCTGCCCCGGGCAAACGGGTAGGGTGTAGGGAGGACCTCAGGGATGCCCGGAATGTGCATAGCAGATGGGAGCTGGGTGCAGATTTCTATGGCTCTGGTTGCTTGTTCCCAAGGTGCACAGCTAGGTGGAGCTCGCTGTGCTTGCCCCAGTCCCAAGCTGGGTCTGGAGCTGCCACCGCCATGCTGCTCCCAGTGAATGGGTGGAACACAGGCAGGCAGGCCCCCAGGGACGTCCCAAACGTCCATAGCTGATGGGGATGGGTGCAGATTTCTATGGGTCTGGTCACCCGTTCCCAAGGTGCACAGCTAGGTGGAGTTCGCTGTGCTCGTCCCGGACCCAAGCCAGGTCCTGAGCAGCCGCCGCCACGCTGCTCTCAGTTGCATTTTAGTCAACGTTTGATTTAAGAGTAGCATTATATCTTTCCAGCCTAGCTCATAAGTCTGAGTAAGTCCTCTAAAGACATTGATGTACTTGTCAGAGTCATTTGAAACTTTTCCTAGTTCTAGCTTAATCTAAGTCATTAAGAGAAAGAGACCTATGAATGGGAGTGGTCTTATAAGGATTATAATTATACCTGGAGCATAAATAAGAATTAATGTAAAGAAAGTTTGAACATAGAGCAATTCTAACCATTTTTCCTCTTTCTTACTGTATGCCTCTAGTTGTAAAAGAATATCATAATTAATACTTCCCTCTGCATTCCATTTTGACTTTGAGGGTAGGTAGACCATGCACAGATGCAAACAAATATCAAATGACTTTTTCAACATGGAAGGGTCAAACATTTCCAGTGCTTAAGAATGCATTCCAAAGGAGTAAGGGGCTTTGGCATTGAGTTACTCATGTCTGCAAGGTAAAAAACAACATGTAATAGTATGAAAACTTTTTTGTACCAGGAATCAAACTCAGGAACTTTTGCTGAGCTATATCTCTTGCCTTGTAGTAACACTGAGCTATCTAGGCAAAAACAGGAGATAGTTAAGGTGTGCCTTTCTTATTCCTAGTTGATAAATTCCTCAAGGCATTCCCTTGGGTTGATTCTACTTCAGAGCAGGTGAATGCCATCTAAAGAGATTAGAGGACAAAATTTGACCAGTCTATCTACCCTTGAACTGGTGCACAATTTTATCTTTCCCAGTAGATCATGAACTTTGTTTTCATATGATACTTACAAGTTATTGTAATGAGAATGTTTAAAGAAGGAAGCATAACTTTGTAATGAGCTACTGCTTTTGTTTGTTGGAAAAGGGCATACATAAAAAGGTGGGTTGGTAATTAGGGATTTTTTTGGCTGTACTGTGAAGCAGATCATCTCTGGAGATAGATAAGGCAACAAATGACTTGGGGAATTCTAGCCTTGGGCCCTAGGGCAAAGAAGCCTCCAAGATAGTTATATTACCCATCTAATCACCTGGATAATCTTTCCCAGCAGCAAGACATGGCTATGCTTTACTTAAATTTCTGTATCTTTGACACTCACAGGTTAAATTGACAAATTATCATCTAGCAATCACATTTTATATATTAGTAAAGGCACACCAGTCTTCTAGGCACACAGAAAAGAAAAGGGCTATTTACTCTTAACTAACGTATATAAGGCACAAAATGTAAATCATTCCCCTACTAGCTGCTGTGAAATGTAAACAATTGTTGCAGTCTGCCTCAGTTTAATCTCTGAAGGGAAGGGTAGTCTAAATGATCTAAAAATCCACTAAAAGCTTAGTGAGAGTTCCTAGTCTACTAGCAGAGAAATAAGTATGATAGATAAGTGGAGATTTTCTGTGGTCATGAGCCAATGTCTAATGGGGAGCCTTTGGGTGACCACCAAAGAGTAACCCTAGCCAGGAACACTCAGTTATTCTCAGTTTCTATTGGCCCAGATAACCAGATGTCAGTCTCCAGAAAGGAATCCAGCTCTGTCTGGTCAACATAACATTGATTCCATTGGCCACTGGCTTCAATGGAGATTCACCAAATAGATGCTAGGGAAACCTTTCCTCTGCTTTTAAGGGTGGCAGCTGCTATAGGAGGAATTAATTAGCTGGCAGAGTAACCACCATCTGTCAAAGGTCTATATGGGATAGTTAAAAGCCTGAGCAAGATCATTACCTAGTGCTCTATAAATTTACAATAAAGGTTTTAAAGTTCACAACTTAAAAGGTTGGAGAGCCTCCTTAGTCTAAATATGTTTAGGTCCCATAAGTGTGTTGCTTTTGAAAATAGCTCCTTCTGGATTCACCCAGAAGTTGGTTCTTTCTACTGTGTCTCAGGTTTATTTTATTTTATTGTAAAGAAAATAGAACAAAACAAAACAAAGCAAAACAAAACAGAATAGAGTCAAACACAATATAGCATTTCAGAACAGAACACTGCAAGCAATACAGGTCTTCAAAACATAACAACAGGAGATTAACAATGGCTACCCTAGTGTCTCTTGCCTTCTTTGAAATGGTTGTTCATATATTTACAGACAATAAACTCAAACAAAACAAAATAATATAAAACCAGATAAAACAAAATAGTGAAAGCATTACAGGCCTTCAAGTCAGACAACAAGAAACCAACAATGGCTACTGTAATGTCCCCTGTTTTCTTCAAAAGAGCTTTTCCTTTCTTCTCACATATTGCAATCAAATAGTAGAAAAGAGACTTAAACCAATCAAATCAAAGAATAAAATCACCATTGGACTTCAGAACCTTTCCCCCATATTTATTGGGACTCAGGTTTAGTTTATAGAGGAGACTGTGCCCAGAACACTAAGCTGAGACATGGCTTTTATGTGTGTTCTCCTGGATGGGCAAAATTCAGATATCTCATCTGACCCAGAGACCGAGTATGTGTCCCTTATCTGTGGTGACTTCCCTGTCTTCAGCAGTAGCAAATGCTCATTTTCTATGGGCTTAACTTAGGAGGAAAAGGTTGGAAGAGTCTAGAGTTCTTTCTGATTTTACATGACACTATAAGGAAAGTACAAAGTGAGGGAAATGATTAGAAGTAAAGCCAAAGAATGGAAGCTGAAGTAGAATAGGCTTGACCTTTCCTCTAGAGTGTAGAGGAGGATCAGAGCCAATCTGTCTCAGTGAAACCTCTCCTCCAAGACTTGAGGTCAGCCACCAGCCTGGCACCACTTAAACAGTGGAAGGAGTCCCAGTTTTATTGTAGGCATGTATTATTTTCTAAGTCTGAACTTTATTTCATTTAAGAAGAACCATTTTACAGAAGTTTATATTAAAATATGTTAGGGGTGTTCTAATATTATTCTCTCCAGTGCTATTGTCTAAATACAGTCAAGCAAGGAGTACAAGTACATTTAGCACTAATTTAAATGCAACATGTACAAGAACAAAATAATAAAAATGTCCCATTAAAGGAATATCATAACCTCATAACCTTCTCATGTTTTAACTTAGATTTATCATTATTTTAACAAAACTATGTAAGAGACAAGGCAATTATAAACAATTATAAGCAATGGGCAAAGACAAGGCACAAATAATTATAAGCAAAGGGCAAAGAAGAAGCAAAATTTGCAGCATAAAAATGTATTACCTTAATGAGTCCCAGTCCAGAGTCTATGAAACAAAAGCAAACTCTTAACACCATCCATTGATCTTGGTGGAAGACCTCCAAATGATATAGGGGAACAAAACTCCTAACCTACTAGATGTTCTGTATAAGTTCATGTTCTCTAAAATTGAAAAATGAATTTTAGAAACAATAGAGGTTAAGAGCAGAATATATTTATGGAGAGAAAGAAAGTGTCTGTCTGAGAGAGACAGAAGAGGTCCCGAGTGGTTGCCAAAGACTCTTGTCTTTTCTAGGGAGTTTTATAGAGTAAAACCACAAGGTGATATGGGTCCAAGATGGGGAAAACTGGGAACTCACAAGGCAGATGGGCATGAGGTGGGACAGAACTATGGTCAACCAATAAGATAATTGTTCAGGTAAAATTGATTAAATCAGGGACAAATGGGGAAGCAAGTCATATAGCAAGCAGGCATTCTTACAGAGCAGAGACTTCCTGTGTAGGGTTGAGATGGCAGCTTCTGGCTACCAAGGTGATCCCTACCTGTTTAGAATATCAACCGCTGCTGTTTACACTTAGGCTGTGGTTGCATTTGTTTTGCCTTGTGTCTTGAGATCTGGCCCACAGTGGGAGGTGTGTGTGTCCTCCAAGGTTACAAAGTATCTGATCTTTTGCACTGGCTCCTTTGAAGGCCCAGCCCTGTCTGACTGTAAAATATTGCCTATAATATTTCTATCTAACTGCCTATAATATTTCTATCTAACTCAGCTACATATAGCAGTAGGTTGGGAGTTTCGTTCCCCTATATCAAGATGACTGAAGACATGAGAGAAAAGGAATATATTTGTGAAGAAGTTAAGGGGCCTCATTGGAATGAAGCCTTGAACTGACTTAACTCCCAGTTTTATAGAGAAAGCAACAAAGGCACTGTGTTCTGCTGAATATGGGTGTATATTTTAGATTAGAAAGGTATAGTAAAAATTATGCTGAATTGTTAACTTTAAAATTGTTCCCAGGTTGCTTCTCCATGTTTCACTGGCAAGGTTTGTCTCTTCCCAAGTTGGTAAAACACATCATCTTCAAGTTGTTCCAACTCCTCAAGGTTAGCAGTTTTCTGTGCCCTGAGTGAAGTTGAGCAGATGTTAACTCACTGGATGCTGCAAGAAACTCCACACAGTTCCTACTGGTGCTGGAATCAGGAAGAAGACTGGCCAGACTTCAATAAGGGGAAACAAAGGTGTACCCATGGCTCAGCCTGGGGAAGCCCTGTGGGTACCTTGGCTCCCCTCAACCCACCCACGGGAGGACTCCAATGTCCCCACTTCTCCTAGAGCCTTCCAGTCTCACAAAATACACCACCCACAGCCTCCCACTTTCTGCAGCCCAGCTGTGGTGACTTCAGTCTCCCCCTTCTCTGTAGATGATGTAATTGAAGCCAAAGCCCAGCAGGCAACCTACTTTCTTCAGGAAACCTTCTTTGGTTTCCTTCTTTCCCTTATTCCACAGCACATATCCTCATTTTATTTTTATGTCCTCATGGATCCATCCACCCATCTATCCATGAATCCATGGATCAATTAATTAATCCATCCATCCAACCATCCATGTATACAACCATCTATTCATGGATTCATTGTCCATTCAACACACTTTTACTGAATACTGCTATGTTCTTGGCATTTATTCACAGTAGTGAACAAGGATGTTGTCCCAGCCCTCCAGGATTTGAAGTCTAATAAGGGAAAGAGTCCCTATGGTAATGAATTGCAAATTAAAACTTCAACACAACTATGATAAATGCTGTGGCTATGGAGTGTTTGAAATATGGTTAGTGCCACTGAGCAAGCGAATTTTAAATTTTAGAAACTAAAGCAGTGTAAAGGTTGTGTTGCTGTCTATTCCACAAAACTTTATTGTTTTGTCAGGATGACATTTTTACCTTGTAGGAAATTCAAAGACTTAAAAATAAAAAGCGCGTCTGTGGTGGCACACATCTGTAATTGCAGCACTTGAGAGGATGAAACAGGAGGGTTGCTGCAAGTTCAAGGCCAGCCTTGGCTACATAACAAATTCAAGGACAACCTGAACTGCCTAGCAAGACCCTGTCTCAAAAAAACAAACAAACAAAGCATGTAAAATATCATACTATTTTTGTTGTTCACATGCTATGATATAACTGAATATTGGATTAAACGTTATGTTAGTAAATACACATTTCACCTACTTTTTTAACCTTTTAAATACAGATTCTGTAAAATCTAAAATTCTATATGTGGCTCACACTATATTTCTAGGACACAGGTGAGCCAAGTGCAAGACACAGAGTACAAATTAATAGAGTGGAGATGTGACGGGTTTGGAGAAAGTCACACTCGTTGGGATGGAAACTCACATTTATTAGACTCCTAATTTATGAACAAGAGTTCAGATTCTATGTGCACAAGATTCAAATAGTACTAAATAGATATCATCAGTCTCTTGTTACAGATGCGGAAACAGGTGTGAGGAGGTAAAGTAAGTTGACCACAGCTCTGTGCTGGGCAATCCCTTGGTGAAACAGTTAAACTTGGTGGAGGTGCCCACCTGCACTGGCTTTATTTATCTCTCTGTACACTGCTTTCAATTTAACTCTGCCAAATTTCTCTTTCCTGCTCCTTTCTCCTAGCTCACCTGCAGAGATGTGCTGTATAATGCTGAGTGGATGACAATGAATGGATAATTTCTCCAAACTAGGAAATAGCTGCTCTGTGTCAGGGCCTGTTTGAGGCTCAGGCCTAACTAGCCCAGTGTAAAACACCATCACCTTCAGTTTAGCACCTACCTCCTACCCTCAACTTGACCAGTGATAGCCTGGATCCCTGCTGAGGAATATGATGGGATACAGGTGAGGTGTTTTTTGTTCCTCTTTCCTTCCCTGTGGAGGTCTCTGCTGTCCTCTGGTGTGGGTGAGTTCTGGGAGGGGACATGAGGCAGTGAAGACCTCTTCCCCTCAGCAGCGCTTTATTCACTGTGGCTGGAACGGTGAAGCAGCAGCCTGGAGTAGGGGAACCACAGGCGAGAGCCTATAGGAGGACCCTGCATATGCACTTGCATGCATGTAAGTGTGTGTGCTTGCGTAGTGGACTGCACCCTCTCCCAGGAACTGGTGCAGTTTTACAGCTCTGATCTTGAAATCTGCAGCCGCAGACTGGAAGTTCCAGGCTTCGTCTCTGCCCTCCCTGGCAGACCTCTCAAAGGACCTCTCCTCCTTGCCAATTTGCATAGAGGAAGTTTAGGCTTCTACTCTGCTGCCTGCCTTTTCAGTTCCCCTTTCTCCTGCTCAGGGGAGCATGAAGCCACACCAAGTCCATGTGTGCTGCATGGAGAAAGAGCAGCCCAATTCCTGCAGCACCGGTCTCTAGGAGTTATCTTCTTGCATGTCCTTGTCTGGTTGGGCTGTAGGGGAGGTTGGGAGGATGGGGGTGCTCTGTAAAACCCCTCTCCTACCCTACCCGGGCTGATAACCTTTCAAACTTTTCCAAACTAGCTGAATGTACACACCACAGGTGCTGGGGGTTGGCGTGGGGAGGCCCAGTGTGGCTGCTTCGTCTTCAGTCCAGAGGATGTATTCAAAGTCTCCGTTATAATGCACTGTGCCCAGCACTGTGCTGACCTCTGGGTACAACAGCAGAAAAATCAAATTTTTGGCAAGTTGTTTTTTCATAGGGGTAACAAAGCAGACCAGTGTATATGTCTGTATGTCAGGATGAACCATCAGGTAGCCAGATGGAGTAAGGGAAGAGAAACACAGGAGAGGCTGGTTTCATTAGCAGGTCAGGGAAACAGGCAGCTGCATTTCAATTCACTTTTTCCCAGCTTGAAGCCACTAGACAATACCTGGTAGCAGGAAATGCCCATCAGACCTTGTATGAGCCTAGTTAAGTGGAAGAACTGGGATTGAATTTTGAAGTTCATGCTCTAAACAGGTGTGGTGGCACACACCTGTAATCCCAGAATTCCAGGAGGCTGAGGCAGGAGGATTGCAAGTTTGAGCCCAGTTTGAGCACCTTAACAATTTAATGAGCCCTTATCTAAAAATAAAAGAAACTAAAACAGGTCTGGGGATTCAACTCAGTGTGAAGGCCCTGGGTTTAATCCCTAGAACTGGAGGTACTGGGGTAGGGGAGTGTGGTGTCCATGCTCTGTGTTTGGTTGTATTTGTCCAGGCTCAGTTCACCACCACTGGACCACCACTCCATTCTGTATTCCTAGAAGCTGTTCCAGGGGCTGTGACAGGGCAGGCTTTCAGTGATGTCTGCTCAAAGTGGAGGAACCTCAGGGAGAGAGGACCCCAAAGCTCACTGCATCAGGGCCAGCTCTGTGGCTGGAAGCTTGAGGTGGAGCTCAGCTCCTCCTTTGTCTGGCTTATGGACACTAGAGGCAGCAGCCACCTCCCTAACTGTGGGTTAGGTGTTTGGGCAGCGCCCTTTTCCACAGTGACCACTTCTCTAGTTCATAGCTCTGCTCCAGGCTTGGCTGGGGGTGGGTAGCAGGAGCTAAAAGGCAGCCCCAGGCTGGCAGAAGACTAGGTGGTGGCTTCCAGGTTGATCAGTGCCTCACCCAGGTTTTTGCCAGCTCCGATCAGGGACACAGTTGGGTTCTCAGCATGCCTCCCACAGCTGGGCAGGCCCTGTGCCCCCTCCTGGCCATCCTTTAGCTGGGACTCACAGGTGAGTTCTGCATCCTGCCCACCAGACCCTCAGCAGGCAGAGCCCTCTGGATTGCAAATGCAGCTCCCTGTGTTGCAGCCCCAGAGGACAAGGCTGAGCCCTTTCCTGCCCACCTGGTGGTGTTTGCCTCTCTTACTCTCTGTGGACCTTATGGGAAAAGGGTGGGAGCTTAGGGGTCAGAGGAGGAAGACATGATACAGGGGAGGGCAGTAGGGGAGGCCAGGCAGTGAAAATGGGCCCCCCCTAGAATTCTCTGATGGAAATTCTAGCCTGGGTCAGGGAGTGTGTGCAGGCAGGAAGGGCAGAGGCAGGGAGATATGCCCTAAGCGATGAGTACTGAACCCCATGTCAGACTGACCCACTCACCCCTCATCACTGACAGGCTGTGTGCCCTTGAACAAGTCACTAAGTCTGTCTGAGTGTGTCCGCCTTTCTGGGAAGTTGGGACAACAATATCAACTGCTGACAGTTGGACTGTGGGTAAAATGAGCACGTACAACTGGAATCGCTTTATAAATCATAGTGGGCTGTGAGCAGGTAGGGAATAAGGAGGGAACACAGTGCCCAGGTACCAGAGCTGTGGGCTAAGAGGACACAGGTCCACTGCCTTTCTGAGCTGACTCTGCCACCTTTTGCCCTTTGTTGTCATTGCTGGTCTATGTGTCTATCTTCTACCCCTGCTGCCTGAACAGAAGCTAGTCAACAGCCAGAATCCTGTCTCTACAACCCCAGTGCTCAGTCACAGCCTGGTGCAGAGCAGTGGTTCAGGGTACAGCAAAAGCTTGGAGAGACCATGCTGTGCATGTCTGAGGGGCTGTCCTCTGGAGAAGGATGACTCTTGCTCTGCAGTTTTCCTGGGATTACTCCAGGAGACAGAGCTGAGATTAGGAGCAGTCATAGTCTTGTCTATGAGGGTGAACAAAGCTTGTGGAGTGGAGAGAACTCCATGTCATGGGAGGTGAGAAAATGGGGGAGGGATGCCTTGTGAGGTGTTGACAGGAGGAATGACTGGGAGGTCCAACCACTCTTGTTGACTCCATGCACAAGTCATTATAAATTTATGTCCAAAGTGGACATTGTAGCTGGGAGTGGTGGCACACTCTTGTCATCCCAGCACTCGAGAGGCTGAGGGAGGAGGATCGTTGTGAGTTTGAGACCAGCCTGGGCTACAAAGTGAGCTCAAGGTCAGCCTCAATGGCATAGTGAGACCCTGTCTCAAAAGGACAAAAAACAAAAACAGAAAACAAAAAACAAAAAAACCCCAAACGGACATTGTGACTCTTGGCCATTCCCATCTCAATGTAGTCATTGTTCAGTTCTCTTCATCTCAAAAATAGAGCCACCATCCATCCAGATGCTCAAGAAAAACCTGGGGATCATTGTCCAGAATTCCTTCTAACCTTCATGCCCCATCCACCCTACTGCCATCATGTGGGCCAGATCTTCCAAATAAACGTCCAGTCCTTCTGTTGCTCACCACCCCAAGCCAGGCCACCGTGACTTCAGCCTCCCTACTCCCTTCTCACTGCCTTCCTTCGTGGCCTCTATAGTCTTCTAAAAATGCAAATGAGATTGCCTTGCATCTGTGTTTAAAGTCTCTGTTTAATGGCTGTTGATCACACAGGATGGAATCACAATTGTTGCCATGTCTCACACGGCTTATTTCTATCAGAAACTCTTGCCCACTTACACCCAATCCTACAGCTTTCTTGGTTTCTTGGGTCTTCTAAGTGCTTCCCACCTGAGGCCTTTCTTATCTGCTGTTTCCACCATTCAGAATGTTCTTCCCGGGCCCTTTCCCATGGCTGGTTCCTATTTCTTTCTCAATTTTAGCTTAAAATATATTTCTCTGATTGTTTCCAGAATGAGTCCTCCTGTGTTCTCTGTATTCTTTGAGTTTTCCAAGGGCACTGAGCCTGAGGTATGATTGGATCTAGTATTTGCTGTTTACTGGTTGCTGTCTCTCTGTGAACACCCTGAGGCTGGAACCAAGCACATGACAGTAGTAAGTCCCTGAGACCTTTATAGCATGTGTCTCTCTTACAGTCTGAGTGCTGGATGCACCCCACTCTCAATGTGTGGTCATAATCACTGTCTTTTGCAGCTGGGCAGCCCTTCATCTCTCTGATGGGTCCATCTCAGAGGATAATTCCAGAAATATCAGAGCCTTTCAACTGTACTGCTGGCCCCTTCAGCTCTGGGGAC
Organism: Cuniculus paca; assembly: GCA_004365215.1. NCBI lineage: Eukaryota > Metazoa > Chordata > Mammalia > Rodentia > Cuniculidae > Cuniculus > Cuniculus paca. The sequence continues at coordinate 5,197 of RJWT010016421.1, read as the reverse complement.
TTCAATGTCACTTGTTTTAAGAACAATGATGAACATCCAGCCTCAGTCCAGTACCAGGTGGCTGACAACAAAGGCGCTTACTCCATCACCAGCAAGGCATGGGTGACACTGACTGATGAAGACATCTTGTCTCATATCACTTGTGAAGTCACTCATAGGGATCTTGATAAGCCCCTGCGAGTGACCATGAACCTCTCCCAAGTGATCTACAGTGAGTGGGCTGTGCAGTGTGCTTGTGCGTGGGTATCGTGGCAGCATTGGCTTGGGGTTTTTTGACCAAAGCCTCATTTAACAAGTGGAGATCTGAAATTCCACATTACCAGCCCTTATCACACATAAAGAGATAAAAAACAGCTTCCAGAGGCTGGCTGTGTGTCTGGGTTTTGATCTCAGCTGGGCCACTTTACAAGTTGTGTGATCTTGGGTACATTTCTTAACTATTTTATGCCTCAGTTTCCTTGTAAAGTGGTAATAAAATTAAGATCTACTTTGCACATTTCCTCTGAAGACTACATAGATTATTCCTTATATAACACATAAAACTAGGCGTAGCTCACAGCAAGTTGCTCATGAGTAGCTGATCTGTTTATTATCTGGCCCCATCCTTTTTAACCATCCTTGTTCAGTGAATACAGGTGTGATAAAAATACAGTGAATATTTAAATTCAAATTTTATTACAGTAAAAGACACAGTACCATTAATCTCTCTCAAGACACTCTCCCTTCTTCAAACACACTTATTCCATTTTTCTTGCCACTTTCTGAAGCAGTTCTGGAAGTTTTCTTTTGTGTCTTTATGAGGCGTAATAAAAAAAAATACAATGAATGCTACTGCCAAGTGTCATTGAATGGAAAAGCAGGCTTGTGAAAACAGTATGGTGTGTCCTTGTCCACCTTATTCACTGGTTCTGGCAGCGTGCAACTTCTGGCCTTCCTCAAAGTCAAGATGAAAGGACTTCCGGAACTGCTTTAGAAGTGGTGAGAATGATGGGATAAGTGTTTTTGAAGTGAGGGGAGTATTTTGAGGGGTGGTAATGGAAATATATCTTTTACCTTAATGCATTTTTAAAAATTTAAAGATTCATCATTTTTCTCAATCACACTACATATCACTGCTATTGCTTTTTAAATTCTAAATATTTATTGTTTATTCAATAAGTAATGAATATGCACTGTGTGGCAAGTACTGTTCTGTGTGCTGTGGATACAGTAATAAGCAAAATTAAGTCTCTGTCCTCATGGACATTATATTTTAATAATTCTTACAATTATATTTCATCATACAAAATATTTCAAAATACAGAAAATAATATATCACATGCATATTTACCTCCACCTATATTTAATAAATATTAATACTTGTCACAGTTTGCTTTACCTTGAGCATAGAGAGAGTGAGAGATCTTGAGGCTGCTTCCTGGGATGGAGAAACCTGGGGTGGGCCAGGCAGGTAGGGGCTAATTTCACAAACTTAGTTTCTGTTTCTCTGTCTGGTTATTCCCTCCTTGAATATCACCAAGTCCTCTGAGACCTATGACCATGATCATCAGAGAGTGAACCTCACTTGCCATGGGAGCCATTTCTACCCCTCCCACCCGCAGCTCATCTGGATGAAAAATGGGCACAAGATCCTCAAGGAATCCCCCAAGGTCACAAGCAACCTGGATGGAACATACTTTCTGGAGCACATACTGCCGGAGGAGGCCACATTGGATGGCAGTGAGTTTGCCTGCTGGGTGGTCCAGGGTGACCAGACCCCAGTCAAGGTGGTCATCACAGTGCATGCCTCCAGCAAGAGCAAAGGTGAGTGCAGCTTTGGTTCAGTCCCTTGGGACAGCAGAGTGAAGAACAAGGCTCAGAGAAGTGCTGGGTGAAGGTAGAGGAAAGCAGGATGCCCTAGATGATGAGAAAACTCTCAGCCACTTCCAAAGCGTGCTCTCTCCCCCTCCACCATACCCCATCAGGAAGGAGTGGTCTTTCCTCCATTTCAGGCATTCTTCATATGGAAAGTTCTCCACCCTACCTAACCCTTGACTGTGATACAGTTTAAGGACAACTGGGCATCAGTCTTTTCCAGGAAGGCTGTTAGTCAAGGTTGGCACAGTTGAGGCTTCTGGAAGTCAACTTTAAAAAGAGGCCAGAAGCCTTGACTGCTTTAGCTGAGAATGAGGGTGGCTGCAGGCCCTCAGGTTGGGTGGGTATGTACCCCCTACTTCTTGTTTTCCTGCTTCCATTCTTCTTCCTCTTCCCTCCATCTTCTAACCCCAATTTCCTCTTCCCATCTGACTTTTGTGGCTTGAAATGATTTTTTCCACCAGGGGGCGCTGCCGGCTGGCAATTCAGATCTAGATGGGAGAGGGCCGCTCTCTTTTGGTCCTGTTCTGATCTGTTTGGAAGGATGAATTACTATAGGCTTGGAGGGGCTGAGTGCACGTGCATCTAATGACTAGGGAGGATGGGCGAGCCCAGGGAAAGCCAGCGTGCAGGGCGACAGCTGCCCAGAGAAGCACGAAGAGGGAAAAGAGCTTTTTTCCTACCTGCTGTGTGCCTCTGTGCAGTGTAGTGAACAGATCGCTTGGGTGCGAGGCTGAAGACAGAGCGGAAGGATGTGGTCTTCACACAGGAGGCTTCCACCTTGCCCTCTCTCTCTCCCATACAGAATTGCCCTTTACCTGCCTCTTGTAGGAATTCTCAGGGCAATGATCTCATTCACCTTTAAATTCCACCCTGCTTTGCTGCCCAGCAGAAAAACGTCCCCCCAGCGGGATGTACAGGTCTGGGTAAAAAATTCCAAACTTTCCTTTCTGGTGGGAAGCAAGTTGCGTTAGTGATTTATTGACTCATGCTGAGTTTTCCCATGTCTGTCTTATTTTGCTTCTTCACCTGCATACAGAATCTGGCCGGTGGATGCAGAATGAACCCACGAGAGCATCACTTTGATGATAGAGCTACCCATGCAGCTTTATGAGCTTCAGAGCTGCAGGGAGAGGGCAGTCTGCCTCTTCAGGCACTCAGGCCTCTTTCTATTGGGCATTAGCACACCTGTGAGGGGGATCCTGTTCAAGCCACCCCAAAATACTCTTCATCAGCACCCCATCCCTTGTACACTTGCGTTCCGTGCCCTGTTCCTGTTTGGCTGACAGTCATAGAGCACTTACTCTATACCAGGCATCCACACCCACGTGATTGGATCCTATGACAGCCGGAAGGTAGCATAGGGACCAAGATCTCAGAGATCATAAACAGCATCTTAGTATAGCTTAGGATGCAGCTGTCTGTTCAGAAATTCGGTGTGTTTTTCTGTAATTTTCTCTTCTATCCTGCCAAAAAAATGCAAACCTTAGTGCTCTCAAGTCTCTTCTCAAATCTGCGGATACCCTATATCCGATATTCATTTCTCCTGAACTGTTACATCTGTCTGCACCATTCAGTTCCCATAATTGGTTCTTAAACTATGGGGCTTCCTGAAAGCTCATATCCTGGGGTTTTATCACACCACAAACAGCTCTCCGTGTCCTTAGAACAGAGGTACCCCCTCATGTTTGGAGGTGGTAATGTTTTGGAGTTTCAGGGATCAGTGTCACACTACAGGGTTGCCCCTGTCCATCTGTGTGACCTCAGGCAAAGCAGCTTTGAATTGTCTCTTCCTCTGTGCAGTGACAATTATTATTCCTACCTATTTCTGGGACACATTGAGGTTTGCTTTTCTTAACTTCTGTATGGCATCCATACAGTGGGGCACACAGTCAGGGCTCTAAAATGTTTGTTTACAGGCTCCATAGTGCCCAGAAAGTTAAAAATCATTCATCAATATAAAGCCAGCAGAGGCAGCCATGATATAACAGAAAAACACTTGGTTTGAGGTCAACATTTCTGGGTTCCACTGCCAATTCTGCTCTCCATAAAGCCATTGTCCAAGTCCCTAACCCTCTCTGAGTGTTTTTATTCTCTGTTCACTTCAAAAATAGAATAAGGAAGAATTCCATAGATGGTCTTTATGTATGATGCTGTTGGTTGCCATTTGTGGAGTTATTAGCATGCACCACATATTCTACACTAGCTTCTTTAGCTAATTTATTCACTTTGAGAATTAAGAATCACCCCCACTTTACAGATAAGGACTGAGACTTAGTTAAGTTGTTTGAACTCACCCAGGGGAGGTTTGTGAATGCAAAGTTGGGCTGAGTGGGTCTCCAAGCTTGTACTCTAACCTCTTCCCATGACCTGCCTATGAACCATAAGGGATTTTTCCTTTTAAGGGACCGAAGGCATGGCTGAGTGGTAGTCAGGGGCACAGACCCTGGGTTCAGACTGCCTGGTCAAGAATCTGGGACTCTGCCATGGACTAGCTTTGGCCTGGCTAGATACTCAGCCCCCTGGGGATCAGTTTCCTCGTTTGTGGAATGGTATCTCTCTAGCAGGTGTGCTGTGAGGACTCAGTGAATTGGGAAAGAGCCCATGAGCAGGATGTGATATGGGGGTTTTCTATGTGGTACTGGCCTCCCTACAGACTACATGGTCCCCTGTGGCTTCCTGTCCAGCCTTTGAGAGCAGCTTCAGTTGGAGCCTGTCATCAGGGAACATTTAAGCCCCATAGAAGGGGAGCAGCAGATGTTCTGAAGATTCTTTCATACAGGGATTCAAGCAACTGTAGCATGGGCTTGTAAGGGTCTGTCCTTGCAGGAAGGATGTCCTCATCTGAAAGGATCTCTGACAACTTGGAAGGCCCCCAGCAGCGATTTGAGCCAGGCACAAGCATCCAGCTGACGTACACATTGTTCAGATTACAAACACATCATGTTACAATCATCTGGCTCAAAAACAACCACAAACTCCAGACCAAGCCCCAGACCAAGGTCCTCCCTAGTGGAGACACCTATAATGTCACCAGCACTGTGTTCATCCCACTGAACAAAGATGATATGTTATCCTTTGTCCACTGTGAGGTAAAGCAGAAGTCGTCACTGATTCTCCAGAAAAACATCAGCCTGAGCTGCTACCTCCTGTTAGGAGCCATCTTCCGGGTTCGGCCTAGCAGGGCGAGCAAAGCCTGCGCCAGATTTCCCCCCTCCCATCGAGTAAGCCAAGATGGCGACCGCATCCTGCTTCCGCATATGATGTATTTGCTTGACAGCGCCGCTAGCCAATAACAAGTGTATACGTGGCTCATGACTATTGGGTAAAGTCTTTGTATAAA
>RJWT010016420.1:0-19860 GCA_004365215.1 Cuniculus paca | reverse complement strand
TCAAAGAAACATAACTTAGGAATTAAAAATGTGAGTGAAAAAGCAAGGGTCAAGACAAATGGCATCAGGACCCTATTTACAGAAATAATTTCTGAGAACTTCCCAGGCATGAAAAAAGAAGTGGCATTCAAATAAGTGAGGCATATAGAACTTCAGCTAGCCATAACCAAAACAAATCTACACCCAGATATATAATAATCAAGATCCCAGAAATTCAACACAAGAACAGATAATCAAAAGATGTTAGAAAAAAGAAAACAGATCACCTATAAATGAAAATCTATCAGAATCATGACAGACATCTCAACATAAACCATCAAGTCAAAAACAAGCTGGAGTGAAGTATTGCAAGTCCTGAAAGAAAACAACTTCCAACCCAGACTGATGTACCCTGCAAAACTATCTTCAAAATTAATGGAGAAACAAGATACTTCCATGACAAAGAAAAACTCAAGGAATTCATGACCACTAAACTAACCATACAAAGATTACTAAAGGACATTCTAGAGAGATAAAAAGGAATATGGTCTCAGGAACAATGGCAGAGGGGGAGCATCAAGTGGGTCAGTCAATTGAATGGAGAGGAAAACTAGGGAGCCAATGGTAGGAAAATAGCATGGCAGAGACAATGCATTGCAAGAGGGCCATAGCTATTAATGTAGATGGCCTCAATGCACCTATAGAAAGAAACATACGCAGAGTGGATTAGGAGACAGGATTCATCAGTATGCTCTATACAAGAAACACATTTAACTAGAAAGAAAATTCATAGACTGAAAGTCAAAGGAGAGAAAACAATGCCCTATGTGACAGGGAGCCAGAAAAAAAAAAGGTAGGGATAACTTACCCATCAACTGAAGAATAGATAAGAAAGACATAGCATTTTTGTGATGGAAACCTACTCAGCTATAAAGGAAGATAACCTCAAGGCTCTGGTAGGTGGATAGAAGCAACCTGAGATCATGCTCATGGATGAAATGGTTCAGAGTCACAGGTGAATTTCATGTTGTCTCCCTAGTATAACAAACTAAATGAGTTAGTGGGATCCAAAATGCACAATACACATTGGAAAAGTCAAAGGGAGGAATTTTCTAAAAAGGGAAGGAAGTGGACATTATTATCATGATTTGAAACTCATGTTGTCTTCATTGTCCTGATTAGTTTAATTTTATTCTGTTTCATTTGATTTTATTACACTTGATGGCATGGACAGCTATTTTAAAGATAACAGAATGTATAATTGCCGCCATCAAGGATGCCCAATTATTTTGTTTTGAAACCCTGTATTGCTTTCCTTGTTTTGCTTTGACTGATTTTACTCTATTCTGTTGTTTGATTGTACTATGTCTGAAGGCGTAGGCAACTCTTCTGAAGATAACAACAAGCATTATGGTAATCACTGGTGTTTTACTAGTATCTTGAAGTTCTGTATTGCTTACATTGTTTTGCTTTGTTCTATTTTGTTTGATTTTATTTATCCCTGATGGTATGGGCAGTTATACTGAAGACAACAAGAGCCATTATGGTAGCCATTATTGATTGTCTTTTGTCCTGTTTAGAAGTCATGTACCATGTTCATTAATTTGTTGTGATTGACTCTATTCTGTTTTATTTTGTTTGGTTGTATTCTTTTCAAAATAAAATAAAAGAAAAGAAAGAATGGAATGAAATATCACTAAGTTTCATGAAGACAACAATGAAATTATTTTTTGTGTAATTATGAAAAAAACATGAAATTAAATGGATAATGAGATAGAGTGCAAGTTTGGTTAGATTTTTCCATGTCTATCAATAGTGCAATGACAGGAATAAGCCAATAATTTTCAGTAATAAGTAACTCTTCATGTTCATGTTCTCAATTCCCTAGTCAAAAACTACAGAGTGGCAGAATGGATTTAGAAACAAAATCTAAATGCATTTTGTATACAAGAAACACATTTAATTCACAAAGAAATTCATAGACTAAAAGAAAACAATATATCATCCAAAGGAAACCCCAAAAATGTAGTAGTAGCAACCCTATATTCAGACAAATTGGACTTTAAGCAAAAACTGATCAGAAGTGTTAAAGAAGGTCACTGTACATTGATTAATATATAATAGATCTAAGAAAAGATAAAATGATTTTTAACAACAAGCAATACCAGTGCAACCAACATCATGAAATAAGTATTACTAGATATAAAAGGTCAGATAAACATGAACAAAATTATATTGGAGGATCCTCAATACCCCATAGTTAAAAATAGATGGATCAATGAGACAAAAAAAAATGAAAATGAGAGTTGTATAAAACCTATAAACAAATGGATTTAATAGATATGTACAATTATTCCACCCCAAAATACAATATGTATTATTCTCAGGAGCAAATAGGAAGTCTCTATAAAACAGACCACATATTGGCTAAGAAAGTATGTTTAAGTAAATGCAAAAATTATACCATGTGTATTATCATATTGTAGTACAATAAAACTAGAATTCAGTAGCAAAAGAAACTATAGTAATCATGCAGATGCTTGGAAGTTAAGCAATACATTTTAAATATTCAGTGGTTCACAGAAGACATCAAGAAAGAAGACTGTATTTAAGTTTAAATTATAGTGTCAATACTAACGGAATTTAGGGGACACAAAGAAAGCAGACATAGGAGGAAAGTTTATAGCTGTGAATGCCCACATCAAAAATGCAGAGTGAGCCCAAGTAAATAACCTCAAAATCATAGAAAAACAAGAACAATATAAATTCAAAACTAGTACAAAAAAGGAAATTATAAAAAAATCACAGCACAAAGCAATAAAATGGAAACTAAAATAAAACACAAAGAATTAATGAGCTGAAGAGCTTGTTCTCAAAAAAAAACAAACAAAATAAACAAACCCTTAGCCAATCTTACAAAAGAGTGAAAGAAAAAGATGAAAAAGACCCAAATCAATGCAATTAAAAATTAAAAAGATGAAATCACAATGCACAATGCTGAAATTCAGATTATTAGCAACTTTTTCCAAAACCTGCATACCGATAAATTGGAGAATTTAGAGGAAATTGACAGATCCTAGATACATATAAACTACCAAAAGAGAATCAGTAATATATTAAAACCATGAATAGTCTGATAACAGGCAATGAAATTAAAACAGCAACACAAAACCACCAACTAAGAAAATCCCAGGTCCTACTGATTTTACTGCTATATTTCTACAAGAAATTTAGGGACAATCTAAGGCCAATACTTCTGAAACTCTTTAATGAAATCTATAGGAAAGGAGTGCTTCCAAAGTCATTACTCGCAAACACTATTACTCTGATTCCAAAACTCGACTTGGACCCAACACATAAGAGAACTAAAAGCCAATCTCTTAAATGAACACAGAAACAAAAATCCTAAACAAAATACTGGCAAACAGAATACAGAAAAACATCAAAAAGATCATATAACATGACCAAGTAGGCTTCATTTCAGAGATACAAGGATGGTCCAACATATGCAAAGCAGTAATGTAATGCATCACATAAACTGAAGCTAGGAAAAAAAAATCACATGATCACCTGAATAGATGCAGAAAAAGCCTTTGACAAATTTAACATCCATTACTGAAAAAAAACGTTGAGCAAAATAAGGACCTTATTTCAGTCTGATAAAAACTATTTATGAAAAACCTTTATTACCTGGAGAAAAACTGAAAGATTTTTCTTGTAAAGTCAGGAACAACACAAGGATGTCCACTATCACCACTCTTGTTCAACAAAGAACCTGAGACACTGGCCAGAGCAATTGGGCAAGAGAAAAAAATAAAATGGACATTAATAGGAAAGGAAGAAATCAAATTATCATGTGCAGATGACATGATCTTCTATATAAAAGACTCAAAAAATTCCACTAAATGACTTCTATAATCATATACCAAATTTAGCAATGTAGCATAATACAAAATTTACATACACAAATTGATAATATTCCTGTATAACAAAAATGAGCTCACTGAAAAAATTAGGAAAGCAATATCATTCATAATAGTATCAAGAAAATTAAGTAATTCAGAATAAACCTAACTGAGGAAGTAAATGACCTCTATGATGAAAACTACAGTACCATGTAGAAGGAAACTGAACAGAACAGCAGAAAATGGAAAGGTAATCCCTTTTCCTGGATAGGCAAAACCGGTACAGTTAAAATGACCATTCTTCCAAAACTGGCATACATATTTAATGCAATATAATAAAAATACCAGCAAAGAGGTAGATAAAACAGTTCTGCAATTCACAGAGAAGCAGTAGAGATTCAGAAGAGTAAAAGCAATGCTGAGTAACAAAATCAAAGCAGGAGACATCACCATCCCAGATTTGAAGTCACATTACAAATCTACAGTAATAAAATCAGCATGATACTGGTACAAGAGAAGACATGTGGATCAATGAAACAGAATGTAGGATGAAGGTAAATCCAGAACAGAACATAGGATTAAGGCATATTCAGCTATACAGTCTTTGACCAAAGGGCCAACAACACACAGTGAAGGAAAGATAGCCGCTCTAACAAATGTGTTAGGTACGTGTAGTAACTCCTGAAAGGAAAGTAATTGTTACATAATCATTATGTAATGCAAACATGTACTAATAAAAAATAAAAACCAATAATGTTAAGCTGCAAAACATATACTTTGACCATTTCCATCTCCTTTCTTTTCCCGTCCCCCTTGTGTAAAAATCAATCATGTATTTTCATGTCTTTCATGTAGAATCTACATATTGAGAGAAAATATGCGTCATTTTACTTTCTGAATCTGGCATATATCTTTTTGTATGATAATGTCCATCCATTTCCCTGCAAATGATGCAAATTTGTTCTTCTTTATGGGTGAGTGCTACAGTTATGTACCTTCTTTTCATCTGTTTATCAACTGTGGGACTCTTATGCTAATTCTTAAACTTAGCTTTTGTGATTACAGCATCATAAACTTGGGTATGTAGAAGTAGGAAGTTTTTGAGAATTAAACCTGACATTAGTAGTCATTAAGCCTGGACTAGACTTAATTACTAGTAGAAATACTTAATTACAATTAATAATTAATCCTGGACTATACTTGCAAACCTGAACTGACGGTACATGAGAATATTTTTGACCTATACCTAACTAGTAATTCTGATAAAATATGTCAGTTCACTGATAAATAAGTACAGAGGTAGAGGTCACAATGAGTATGACAACAATTTAAAATGATGAGTGATTGGGTAATTAAAAGAGAACTGAAAAGAGCATATAGGTAAAAAGTATATATCTAACTGATTTATTCAATTACTTATTGGAATGTTTCAGGTACAAAATAAACAGAAAGAACAAAGATACCTTTGTTTTACATCTTAAGCATATTTGTAAAACATGATTATACATAATTGACAAAGGTAATAGTTTATTGATCTCTATCATTTATACTTTTGACCAGGTTAGCAAAAATCTTCACAAAGTATATCTATAGTAATATCAAAAGTTGAATTTGCAATATTTTTATTCTGTGGTATACTTCAAAGAGATGGACATAGAAGTGTTTTTGAACAGCAGACTGATACTGCATTCTTCTGTACTTTAAATTTCCTGAAGGGAGGAAAAAAATCACTGTCCATGCCTTTGAATAAAAAAATTTGCAACTATGCTTTTGTCGAGATGTTTATTGATGAATCGGAACTACTAAACTGTAAAGCCATCCAATTTTCTTGTTCCTGTGGTTGTTTGCTCCTTAGTCAGTGTGAGAAAATCAGCACTATATAGTGTAATTTTTCTTTTCTTTGAAATTCTCCAGGCAAGGGATATTTCCTTCTATTCCTCAGCTACACTTTTGCTTCAACCACTCCTGAGAGTTTTAAATCACAGAAAATGATTCAATTCACTTCCCACTTTCTGAGAAATTATATTCACATGAAGGATAATTCTAACACATTCTGGTGACACAAATATCTTGTAAAGTTATATGCATTTAAGTTAACCATCTTTATGAAGGGATTCTTAAATTACATAGAATTTAAGCAAAAATAAAATGTTTAATTATAATCCTCTTATGAATAAAACTAAGTGAAATAAATTATCTATAGGACTTTTTCAGTATTCACTATTTTTCAGTAATGAAGAACTTTCCAAAATATAGAAAATAATAGATACTTGTTAATCATACTACTATATGCGTACGCACACATACACAGTCATAAATATGAATAACAGGACCAGATAGGTAAGAAAATAAAATAAGTATAATTGTAAGAATAAATGATATATTATGGTCTAATCCCACTTCTCAAATTCACAATTTAAGAACAATTATAATCAAGCAAGCTCTGATGATCTGTTACTATTTCAGACTTCTGATTTTAGTAGATTATTCACTGTAGTAAAATTTAAAATATCTACAACTAAAGTAGCCTACCTTATTGAAACTTTATTTTAAAGTGAGTTAGTATTTATTAATATTTTGTGAAGTTCATAGAACTATTACTTGCATTATTAAAAGCTCCAAATTTTTTTTCAATTTACTATTTGTTTTTATGATTAATAATTTTGGAGTCTTTAACTACCTTCATAGTTCATATTCTTTAAATCATTAACTAATTTGAATGTTATCTTTTGACTCTATAAGAGCTGTCAGGACTCCATGTGTGATGTTTAATTTCATGTGGGACTTGGCAGAAATGACCAGTCTGATGGTAAAATATTGAACCAGAAGGTTGTGCATGAAAGGCTGTTTCTAGAAGATATTAGCTTTTGTAGCAGGGTAGTGAGTAAAGAAGATGACACTCACTACTGGGGTAGGTTGTATTCAAGCCTTTGAAGTTCTGATCCGAATAAGAATGCAGAAGAATGGTGAGTTCTCTCTCTAGCTTTTAGCTTAGAGGTACATCGTCTCCAGTGATAAAGGTGCCTGGTTCTTAGACTGTCAAATGTTGGCTGGGACTTGTAATACTGGTTTCATCGGTTATCAGGTCTTAGAGTTGGCCTAACAGTACAACTTAGTCTTGCTGGTGTTTCCAGCCTCCAGAGAGCAGTTTATGGAACTTCTTATCCTACACCATTGTATGGTACAATCCCTTGTAACAAATCTCTAATATAGCAAAGTAACACAAAAAGAATGATGAGATAAATCCTGAGCTCTCTAGATACTCAAATTTCAAGTCAATGAATTGTTTTGCTGCTATTCTCAAAGCGTTACTGTTTAGTTTATTTCCCTAAAAGTGCTTTGAATTTTAAAATGTAAACATATGTTATTCTATATTTTTATTAAAGTTCAAAATGTTTCAATTTTAGACATTAAGGACCTTTTCAATTTGTTTGAATTCTTCTGCCTACGTGTCCATGATCTTATTCTTGTTCTTATATCCAGTGAATTTACCAAAATTCATCTCTTTTTGTTCTGTTTCATTTTGCTATTTTGGTCATTACTATAATGTAAATATTGTTACTTTATCATTCAGTTTAAACAGATTATTACTTTAGAACATTCTACTGAATTAGTTTGAGTATTTTCTGTTCCTTTGAACTTTTTCTATATCTGCACTTACTTCAGTTACATAGATGCTGAAGTTTCCATATTTTCTACTATCATATCACTTTCCATTTAAAATTATTTTGTTATTTCTTTTTTAATATTAAGTATTTGAAGTTGCATTCCAATTACTTTTATATTGAAATTTCTATATTTCCTGCTATCACTTTCCATAAAAATTTCATTAATTTTTTACTTTTAAGTAATTAAAATTTTTCTTTCCTTTTGCTTTTACTTCTTCTACTGTATTGTCTGTTGTATTTTTTTTTGTTTAGTCTTAATTTGCTTTTACTCTCTCTTTCTCTCTCTCTCTTTTGAGACAGAGTCTTGCTATGTATTTCAGCCTGCCCTTGGACTCATTGTATAGCCCAGGCTGGCCTCAAACTTGCTGTGCTAGTCCTGCCGCAATCTCCCAAGTGCTGGGATTAAAGGTGTGCACCACTACATCTGGCCTAGTCTACATTTCTAAATTAGAACTTTTTCTTTAAATTTTAATATTTAGCAACATTTTTCACAAATCATCTAGTTGTAATTTATATTTTTCATGTCATGTGATTTTATTAATATATTTGAACTCATTTTTGTACTACCTGTTACAAATTTGGTCTTAGTTTTAAGCAAGGTTTTTCCATATCATTTTATTTTATTTAAAGATGTTTTGTTTCTTTTTCTGACTTTACTTAACTAAGTACTTTATTTACTTTACCTTATTACTTTTGTTTTTTGGTTTCAGGTATACTTAGTTTTCTCAAATTAAGGCAGACAATATGCTTTCAAACTTCATGGTAAATTCGTGTGTGTGTGTGTGTGTGTGTGTGTGGTCATAAAATATCTTAAATTAACATCTGAGAGTTTACTCTACTTTTATCAAGATATCATTGTCAATTTGACTGCATTCCTAGTGGTACTCAATTTTAATTTCAACTTCAGGAATTTCTTTTCTGCGCAGATCTCAATCTTGAATGGAAGTTCAGAGCCCTGAAAGTTTATGAGGACTTAACTATCTAGCTCATTCTCATTGTGCACACACTGGGAAAAAGGCACTTTAATTGCAGCTGTTATTTTTCTTTGGATTGGTGGATTTATGATTATCATTTAAATATTTCCTGAGTTTTTATTTTCATCCATTGTCCCATTATTTCTCTTTGCCTTTTCTGACACCAATACCAATAAATATACTGATATTGTGGAAGTATTTTGGTTTGCCAACTACTGTTATGGTAAAGCTGTATTTGTAGTGTTTTGTTTTAATGATATAACTGCTTTTAGTTTTAATGTTAGAATCAGAAGTATCTAAAATTGTGCCTACAACTGATTCAGTTTTACAGAAATATATTCTTTTTGTCCTTTAAATATAACTGTAGACTGTCAATTTAGAAGTTGAATTCCACAACAAATAACAACAAAAATAACTCTTTAAATCTGGCCTAAGTTCCTTTTCTCTGATTTGATAGAGGACAAAATAGAACTTGGAAATATCATTAAGTTTTAAATCATTTCAAATTGATTGATATTTTTAGTCTCATCTATGTTGTGCAAACAATTCTAGCTGTAGACATGAAGATTGCGAGTGTAGTGGAATCAAATTTTTAAAGAGAAGTAATAGCAAAACTTCATCTTTCAAATTTGTCCTTCCTATTATTTTTAACAAACAGGCTTACTTTATTATGTGTGCTTTTTATAACACACGCTATGAAATTACATGTTGTTTACCTTTCTAAATAGTTATTATGGAATGTACAACATTATTTTTTGTTTTAGTTAGATGCCTATCTCTTAAATCAAATTCATGGTATCTAGCCCCATTGCTTAAGCTATTATTTGTTCCATAGATTTTTCTACTGCTTATATTACTTTCTGAAAATAACGAGCTCTCACATTTCCCCTCAACATTTTTCAACTATCAGGTGAAATAGTCTTATTTTTTCTATAAATTTCTTCGATGTTTTATTTTTTCCATTGTACTTGCATAGGGGTTATATATTTTTTTCTAAATTAAAGAAATTAAGTTTATTTTTGAATAAGTGAAGAGATTGATCAATGAGTACTATGTTATACTTAGGGTGAAACACACGCTCTGGTATGCTACTGCATAGTAGTTGATAGATAATACCGTGGTGGTATATATTTCAAAAATCTAGAAAAAAAAGATTTTAAAATAAAGAAATGCTGAGGAGATGTGTATTTCACTTAATATAAACATTATACAATGGATGTATGTATTACAATGTCACATGGACCCCCAAAAATACATAAAAATTTATGCTGTGCCAATCAAAAATACACTTAATTTGTTTAATTTAGAAAAGAAATATATATAACCCTTATCTAAGTACAATGGGAAAAAAATGAAAGTATGGATTCAAGGTCTAGAAAAAAGTAAAAAGTTTTTCACTTTATATTAAAGTAATATATAATCTCATTTACTTAAAAGAAAAGCAATATTTTATTTTTGCATGCTCCCTTTTTTTATCTTGAATTTACACCTTCTGCCTCAACTTCTTGCAATGACAACTAAAATTTACATAAAGCTACATCTTCAATTATCACCATTTCATAAGACAAATGAAAACACTTCTCCCACAAAACGTGCAACATTCTAAATATTGTATCTATTTTTCTTCTTTATTTTACCTGATATCTTGATAGTATTTGTCTTTGTTATTTTTCTCTTTGTTAAGACAGAATACTCAACACCAAAGTGTTAAAACCTTTTGTATTATTCAGGCTACACAGTGTTGGGGAGAGTAGCACTTGTAGCCTTAATCCTAGCATTGTATCTTTGATCCAATCATCACATGCTAGAACCAGCCACCTCCAAAACCGCAGGTACGATCACATGAGGCACTGGGGAAGACATCTAGACACAAACTATACAGAATGAGACACTTAACCATTACTTTTTGGTTTAGTTACTTTTCTTATTGCTGAGATGAAATACCTGACACCCAAAGTTAAAGGAGTATTTAGCTCACAGTTTGTAGAGGTTTCAGTACATAATTGGCTGGCTCCCAGCCAGAGTAGCACATGTAAGAAGGGCAAGAGTTTATGGAAGTGGAAGACAGTGAAAGCAACAAGAGAGCACAAGACAAGCCTCTTTCTGTCCCATATATTGTGTCCAAGATGAGGGCTGAGCCAATCCGATCAGTGGACTGATCCAGCAATCACTCACCCTTAATCCCAGCATTACACTATGAATCAGTCACACACTCTAGATTCAGCTACCTCCCCAAAAACTCTATGACTGCATGAGGCTTTAGGGGGACATCTGGACACAAATCATAACAGTCCTTAAAATTCTTTCTTTTGATCTTACTTAATCATAAAACTATACTTACATTCTAAATCTCTAATAAATGTATTTATGACAATGAAGTTCTAATTTTTCCTTTTTTTTCTAGGCCTTGGTTCATTGCTTTCATCACATGAATTTTCTAATATATCTTAGGTTGGATGCAGCTCATTGTCTCCTTATAATCAGCATCAATTCATCTGTATTTTATTATTTTTTTCCTCTTTATCACTTCATGTTTCTCCAAATGATGTCATAAATTCTCAAAAATCTCAGTCAACTGTCACTTGAGCTAGCGTTGATAAGCGTAATCATTCCTTTTGAATTTAATTATGTAAATATTTTTATAATTTTTGAAAATTTGATAGTAATAGTATAATTATAGCAGAAATGATTTCCTGATCTTCCTCCTGCATACATGCCACCTCTCGTTCTACTGTACAGCAGCTATGGACTTCAGGATATATATTTCCCAAGGGCAGTCTCTGAAGTGAGGTTAATGGAAATGAAATTAGAGTGGAGTTTTGTTTGCGTTGTTGTTTTCAATAGAAAGCTTCTAATACAAAGAATTCCCATTCAGGCAGAAGGGAAAGATAAATATTGGATTTAAAATAATACTATTATGGATTAAGCTATTAAAAAATGACATAAATGCACATATAGGTGAGTAAATTTATGTTGGCTTATAGTAGTTTAGTCAATATTAATATGATGCAGTCACATAATAAATTTTATTTAATAGCAGCTTATATAGTTGTTATACAATTCATTTTAGTAAGAAAGTACGTGGCACAAAATTATATTTAAAATATGGAAAGTTTATATATATTCTACTTTTACCTTCTTGCTAAGTTTCAGCTTGACCACATTTTTCCTTTTCTCACAGATGGAACCTTCTAGTGCTTTCTAGTAGAGTTCTACAATATATTGTAGCATTTTTAACTGTTTGGCAAGGATTCTACGAAGCCCAAATGAATGATTTAGTTTAGATCTATATGCAGATCTCAGTGCATGTAGCAAAAACTGATAGAAGCAAAAGATTTAGTTGTTTCAGTCTACTGAACCTGCCATATGTGTACTTCTGAAAAATTCACCAAGAGAACCTTTTGGGCACATTCAGTTTGGTTTCACTTAGTTGAGCCCACTAATAGTGTAAACAAATCATCTACTTTACATGAAAGTGGTAGAAGCTGTGTTTTTCCTCCTGCTATGCCTGTATTCCTACTGTGAGACTTGAAACTTAGGCTAAAATATTTATTCATGTATTTTATGAGAAGAGAAAGTAGGGTCTTTGAAAATAATTCCAAGAAGACCAGTAACTTTTCTATGGCTGCATTTTGATTATTGAGTTTTAATTTTGAAAGATATGATATTTAATTTTTATTGGAAAGATGTTTAAAAACACAAGTCAAAGACAAATATTTATTCAACAAAGGCAATGGCTTATTGTCACTTACTTTCTTGGAGATTTATTAGAATGTATACAGTGAATTTGTAAGTTTTCTAGAATCAGTGAGAGAGTGTTGAACAATTATAATCAAGAATCTTTACAAAATCACCTTGTATTATTGGATATTTTCATATATATGTGGTAGATACTCATATTAAACTATCTTAAGCAAATGGGTTATTTATTTATAGTGTTTACTGTTACAACAGGAAAGAATAGAGGGGAAAGATGAAAAAGTTTGTCCTTTAGAGAATACTGGATCCAGAAATTGAAGGGAAATAAAAATGTATTCTATTATTCACTTATATTATGAGTTAGCTACTTTATCAATTGAATATCTCTATACGACAGAAATAATGCTATCAAGAGCAATTAGGTTCAAGTTGTTCATGTTTTAATCATCAGAGAAGGAATTTCAATTTTGTATTAGTTTATAAAACTCAATTAATTTAGAGTCATCTACCACTATCTATCTCTTGGCTTTTCAAATACACAGACACAAACACACATATACACACACACACACACACTTGTGTGCACATGCATGTGAACAAACTCAAAAAGTTATTTTCCTCCTACATTCACAGGTATTCCAATTTTATTATCTGGTATGTAGTTCAAAATCATATCCAGAAGGTGGTATTTGACTGTGACATTAGTAATTGGGTTCATGTCGACTCATGTCAAACAAATTTTCAAGGTAAAGCTTGAAATAAAAAATATATTTCACCATTTCCACCATAACAAAACATAATACTGAAGAAAATATACCAAAATTACTGAAGTTACAAATATAATTATAAAGGAAACTATAGTTACAAAAAGGAGTCTTATATCTAAAGTCAACTTTTTATATTTCTATATTTTTTTCTCTCTATCTTATTGAGGAACAAATTTTTTATTGTGTATCAGGTTGATCCTTTGTCTTCTTGTTGATTTTAGATAGTAAGAGCACAGAAGAAATTAAGAAGAGCGGTTGATCAATTTTAGTATAGTAAGTGACACAGGTGGGGTGGAAACTAGATTCCTGACCATCCTGATCATGGAGATTTGCAGAAATGAATGATTTATCATAGAAAAAAATATTGGCAGCATATTGAGATGATACTTATATACAAGCAGAAAAAAATACAGATGGGGAACCTGATTTGTTCATAGTGTTTCATGTTTTCTTATGCCATTCAAAGTCAAAGCCAGTTTATAGACCTTTGTCTCCTTGATGTGGAAATGAAGATACCTTTAGATAATTCTGAAGTATCATTACATTCAATCTTTTTTCATGTTTTCTACAATGGATCCTCCAGACTTTTACAAAAGTGACAACTTACAAAAAAGAAAAAATATTTTGAATTTTCATGACATTATAAAATAACAATTTAAAATTGATGCCAATTCATAAAACTAAAATATCACTGTAAATAAAGTTTTATGCTTTGTAAAGTGTTTGTCTAAGTCATTTCTCAGTAGGTTCAATGGAGCCATATTTGATCTGAAATGAATTTTTTAGTTGCACTCATTTTTATGCTTTATTATTAAAAGGAGTCCAACATTTCTGAAAGAATTGTGTTCTGAAGTACTCACAGATACTAGTGACAAGATAAGGGCTTAAAGATGCAGGGAGGATCATTTATAGCTCATACTTTTTTCTCAGATTCTGACTGTGTAAAAAACAGATGAGTTATGGAAAATGGATACATAATATTACACAAATGATCTGAGTCTACACATTTCCATCCATAAATGCATAGGTTTTATATCTACTTGAGACACAATGATATCACTTACCTAGAAATACATCTTGGCCCAGTCAATGGCTATTTCCAGTCTGAAAAATTAATCAGAAGCAGTACATTTTGATGTGTCATGGAGCATTTTTTATGTGTCATTTTTCATTTGCCTCTTTCTTGTGTTGATAGCCCATTCATAATACTTTTTGTCAATAAACTTGTTTACTGTCATAATGTAGAATCATGAAGAATTCTTATGCTTCTCACCATCAAGAAGGATATGACAATTTAAAAATTGGAATAACCTTCCAGGTGAGATATAGCACTGTGTGACATCAGAGTGATTTTTGTCCTTTAACTTCTGACCAATGTGTGGATGCAGTGTTCTTCACAACATCCAGGTATTCCTTTAATGATTTTTTGTTTGTTTGAATTTGGATTCAGTAGATTCCAATAATGTATTGTTTTAGTCACTTTCCTCATGACTGGGACAAACCCATGATTTGAAGGAGGAGATCCTTTGGGCTCATGTTTTAGAAGTTTCAGTCTTTACGGGGTCATGGCATGGTGCAAAGACCTGGGCAGAGGGAAGTTGCTCACCCCATAGTAGCCTGGAAGCAGAGTGAAGGGTCAGAGAGGAAGACCTACCCTTCCAGGACACTCCCCCAGTGTCTACCTTTACTGACCAGGCCCCTTTTCCTTGTCCTCACAGTAAATTTGACACTCATCAGTGGACTAATCCACCTGTGAATTTAGCATCTTCATGATGTATTCACCTCCCCAAAGTCCCACAAAAGTGTGAATCAGGTTTCAGAGTATATTTACATACAAACCATAATAACTGTTATCCAAAGAAGAGATACATTATTATAGATAACAGTTCAGCCATTGTTATAGATAACAATTCATACATTATTATAGACAACAGTTCATTCAATTGATTTAGAAGCTAAAACTAAATAAAGTCATTTTGAAGTACTCATGCAACTTTCTCACTACATAGAGATGAAGGTTCTCTTTATTGAATGTTTGACTGATTTCAAATATATAGAACAGTTTGCACAGCTGCCTCATAGGTTAGAATGGTTATGTCTGGAATTGATGGAGTTCACAGCGGCACTTAGTATTCCTTTGCCCAATAATGCTGGTCAATAAGAATCTTCAATAGCCCATTAAAAGCAAGATTGCTATGATCTAGAATCCTGGAATTAAGGTTTAGTTTGATTTAACTGAAGTATTTGATTGACTGAAAAAGACTTTCAAATTCCTTTATTTCTATCTTTGAAAAACAAGTTATGTTTCCCTTGACTTCAATTGAATGGATGTAATGACAACTTGGGTCAATAAAATAATGAGAAAGTAAAATTACATGGGATTCTAAGCCCAAATCTCAAAAGACTGTTAGGCTTCACTTTTTGTTTTGGAATATTCAGTCTGGAGGAAGCCACATGTAATATAAGAATTCTGACTACTTTGAGAGTACCATTTTGTTAGCAGTCCATACTGAGCTGGGCTTCCAAACATCCTCACCATTAATGGGTTTAGTTTTGTTTTCCAAAAAGATACAGTTAATTCCTAGTCCTATCTCTCAATGTGTGTTTTGTTTTTAACAATAGCTATGGAATATGTGATTATTTTAGCTCAAGAGAGATCATACCTCATTGAACGGCCCTTAATGCCATATGACTGATGTCCTCATAAGAATCTGCTATAGCATAAAGGTACAAAAGAAGATGATCGTATGATAAGGCAGAAAATGAAAGGTTTTCAGTGCAACTTCCAACCTAGAGTTACCAACATGGCCAGCAAATGCCAGCACAAAGTAGAAAATAAAAGAATTTTACAGGCTTAAAATGGAACCTTGTCCTGCTGACACCTAAATATTAGACTTGTAGTTTCCAGAACTATCACACAAAAATTATTATTGTTTTAAATCATAGTGTGTGTAGTACTTTGTTATGTCGACTTAGGAAATTGATAAAACCAGCAAGGCATAAAATGTGTAGGAAAATAGCAATCAAAACCAGCAGATGTTTCTGCTCTAGTCTATCGATTATCAATTCATTGCTTCAGGAACCAATGTTGTGACTATCTAATTCTACTAGACTGAGACACTGCATCTCCCTTGATTGCTTTTTTTTTTAACTTATTAACCTCTCCTTAACAAATAGTTCTGCTTGTGCTTATAAATTCTTGGTGTTACTCTGACTTAAGCATTGTACTACCTAAAAATCCCACCTCAGGTAGAAATAGAACAAGTCAAATAAATGCCTAATACTAAGAAATAAAGAATGTTCAGAGGAAGAGTGTAAGCAAAGACTGTGTAAAATCTTGTTTCAAAGGGAGTGTGACCATGCTGGCAACTAGATTTCAGATGGAAATGGAAATAACAAAAGAAAGAACTTCCAGTCAGATGTCCACTGTCGCAGACCACAGCTACTTTCATTAAGCAAAGTGAAAATTCAAAGTAGTATACTCATCTCCCTAAATAATGATAGAAATGAAATATACAGAAAAATTTTTTTTAAAAAGACTTTAAAGTAAAACTTTAGTTTGTGAGAATAACTTGTTCCACTCTTAAGCCAAAGCACTCATGTATCAAAGCAGCAAGAGAGAGAAAACTCAGTTATGGTCTTGTGATGATCCGCATGATGTACTACTCACTTGTTGAGTAGTAAGACATCGCTTATTTATCAGGTTAACCTTGCTTAGAAAAACAAGCAGACCAAATTACTTACCATGCAAGGTTTGCCTGTATTATGAAGTAGTGCTTTCATATGTAAATATGGACTGAATTAGAATACAAAATTGTTCCTAGATTTTCTACTATATCTTCTAACTTTTGGCACTGTCATTCATATAAACAAGTATGTGAAGTAAAATACCAAAGAAATCTTACTATAGAATGCACACAATCATCTTGAGTGTGTTATTGGCTCAATGTAGAAATTTTTAGCCAAGATTTTGGTTTTGTAAATTTTAATATTTGGAGACAAAGTAGGCTGAGAACATTTTCCTACTCCTGCTTTAAATTAAAATCAATCTTTAAGAAGGATTTTTCATAAATGTGCATATCAATTTTCTAAAATGACAATGCTAATTCAAACAATGAAAGTTAAATGAAATCAAAATAGATTAATTGATATATTAGAGAGATTCAAGAATATATAATGATCACAAAATAGGAGAATATGACTACAAATAAAATACTAAAGCACTAGAGAGTATACTAGGAGATTTAAAAATTGCTAAAAGAAAACATACTCTGAGATTAAAAAATATAAAAAGTGAGTCAGAGGTGGTAATGTACTCCTGTAATCCCAGAATTGGGGAGGCTGAGGCAGGAGGATTATCACAAGTTTGAGGCCAGCCTGGGCAACATAGTGAATCCAAGGCCAGCCTAAACTGCATAGCAAGACTATGTCTCAAAAAAAAAAACCCCAAAATAAAATAAAATATAAAACAAACAAACAAAAACAAAAGTATACAAAAGTATATAGAAAAATATATCTATCTATATATGTGTATATATATATATATATATATATATGTATGTATCAATTACATGTGGTATAAATTGCATGTGGTAGAAGGCAATATAAATAAACATATGCAAGAAAAAAATGAACAAAGGGCAAACCCTGCCAAAAACACATGCATTATAAATAAGTTCCAGTGTTGAGGTGTATCATGCATCTACATATTGAAATAACAAAGGTATTACCCTCTCTCTGCAAGTTTAAGAAACTGATACTGTGAACAAAAAAGAGCTGTCTCAAAAAAAATAAAGGTGCAACTTAATGGAATCCTGACAATAGGTAGAAATTTTATTTTTTAAATTTATTTATTTTTATTTTAAAGAGAATAAAACAGAACAAAGCAAAACAGAGTAGAACAAAACAAAGCAGATCAGAACAGAACAATGCAAGCAATACTGGACTTCAAAACAAGACAGCAAGAAATCAATGGCTACCATCATGTCTCTTGTTTTCTTCAAAATAGTTGTTCAAACTTTCACATGCAACAAACTCAGACAAAACCGAATACTATAACACCAATCAAAACAAAAGAATGAAAGCACCACAGGCCTTCAAATCAGACAGTAAGAAATCATCCATGGATACCATAATATCTCTCACTCTCTTCAAGATAGCTGTCCACACTGCAATCTAATATACTGCAACCTAATAATAGAGAACTGAGTAAAACTGATCAAATCAAAGAATAGAAGCATTATTGTATTTCAAAACATAATGATGATAAATCAGCAATGGCTTCCATAATGTCTCATCTTCTTTACAGTTGCTGTTCATACCACCACCTTTAATAAAATCAGTTCTTGTAAACTCTTTAGAAGTAGTTTTAGGTCTCTATCAGTCTACACCTATTGATCTGTCCTTTCTGTGTTAGGCAGAATAACAAAACCAAACACAAGAAAAATAAGAAAAAAGATAGCAAATAAATAATAGTAACAGAGAGTTCAAAACAATAATAATACAGGCTTTCTGAACAAGATGTAGAAACATAACAAAGGCTATTATTTTGCATTGCTTTCTTCAAAAGAGTTACTCAGATTACCAGATACAGTCATGCATAATTGAACCAATCCTATGAATGTTAACTGCTTTGTTCTAAGAACTAAAACACTTAGTGGCATCTTAAGTATATATATATATATATATATGCACATTTATATCTTTTTTTCTTTTCCCTTCCTTCTTTCCTCCTTTTCCCTGAGTAGTTTTTTCCTTTTGAGCAGTTTCTTACCCTTTCACAGTACTTATTGAAGATTTTGTATCTATTTATTCTTTCAGTTTCTTACCCTAGGGAGACAATTTGGTGTTTACACATGTGGGTTTGATTTACTTCACTTCTGAGAATGGTCTCAAGTTGCATCCATTACCTATAAAAGCCTCTATGTGATCCTTCCTCATAGCTGAGTAGTACTCCATTATATACAAATACCACATCATCTTTATCCATTCCTCCATTGATGGGCATTTGGGTTGTTTTCAAGATTTGCTTATTACAGATTGTGCTGCTATAAACATGGGTGCACATACATCATTGTGGTATGATGTTTTCAACTCTTCAGGGAATATGCCAAGAAGTGGAATAGCTGGGTCAAATGGGACTTCCAATCCCAGCTTTTTGAGGAACTCCAAATTGATTTCCATAGTGGTTGCACCAGCAGTGCAGAAGAGTTCCTGTTTCCCCACAGCCTCTTGAACATTTGATTTTGGTTGTTTTATTGATCTTGGTCATGCTTTCTGGAGTTAGATGGAATCTCAGTGTTGTTTTAGTTTGCATCTCTCTAATGACCAATGATGCTGAACATTTTTTCATGTATTTATTTGCCATTTGTATTTCTTCAGCTGAGAAGTGTGTTTTCATCTCAGATGACCATTTTTGGATTGAGTCTTTGAATTTTGAGGGCCTGATATCTTTTAGTTCTTTATATGTTCTAGATAGAAATCCTTTGTCTGAGGGACAGTTGACTGTTTTTTTCCCAGTTCATAGTTTTTCTTTTCACTTTGTTCGAAATTTCTTTTGACATGCAAAAACTTTTTAATAAAATGAGATCCCACTTGCAGTTTGATTTTTTTCATGAATTCTCTGCCTACCCCTATGTTTTCAAGATTCCTATCTACTTTCGCTTCCAGCAGATTTAGTGTTTCTGTTCTAATATTTAGATCTTTGATCAATTTTGACTTTACTTTAGTGCATGGTGATAGGTTTGGGTCTAGTTTTAGTTTCTGGCTTATGAAAAGCCAATTTCTCCAGCACCACTTATTAAAGAGGCTATCTTTCTTCCAGTGCACACGTTTGGCCCCTTTGTGAAAGATAAAGTGGCTGAGTGTC
>RJWT010016419.1:0-19868 GCA_004365215.1 Cuniculus paca | reverse complement strand
CTGGCTCAGTCAATATCCTTAAAGGTTTTAACATACATGATGTTTATGCTTGCTTTGGCAGTGCATATACTAAAATTGGAACATACACAGTATTTGGCATAGGAAGCCTGTACAAGATTTCAATGTTAACCAGAGGGAACATCGATCTTAGCATTTTGTCATGTCTATGGTGTTTGACTGTATTTTACAATTTCATGTGCATCATTTATATTTGTAATTTTATGAGGGAAAACTGAATAAGAAATTGACTCAGGAAAGAAGGCTGAGAAGAAGAGATTAAAGGATTTGACAGCTGACAATTTGTACATTCTACATACAAGTTCCATCTCCCCCATTTTTAACCATCTTGATTTTAACATTTACGTTCAAACCTGCTTAAAAAGCTTTACCTGGGCCTTTAGTTACTAAGTACCATTTAAAAAAATTTTTCTTTTTGTTCCCCATTGCTGGGGTTGAACCCAGTCCTCATGCATGCTAGGCCAAGCACTCTCAGCACTGAACTACATCCCCAGCCCTCAACAGCAGTTCTTCATTACTGTGTAAATAGCCTTACTGTCAGTTTTAGATTAAATTTGTAAGCTAATCTGGCTTTGGAAAATTAATGAAAATAATTTCTTAAAGATCATATTAAACAGTGCTCATTAAACCTGCCTGAGGATCTGAATTATTATGGAAACTGTTCATTTACTTGCAGTGCTAGGATTGAACCCAGAGCCTGTACATGCTGCATAAGCATTCTGCCACTGCATTTTTAATTAGAAACATAGGTATCATTATTAGATTTTTTTTTTTCATTTTTTAGCCGGAGCCAGAGGTCTATGGCCTCTCGTTTCAAAGAGGGGAAAGATCTAAGGTAGTCGTCAACAAAACAGGATGCCGGGTTTTCTTCTTAATCAAAGTCATTTTCACCTCTGCTTTCAGAATTCTTTTTGTATTTCATTTGCTGCTACTATCTGCTCACTAGATGTTGTGTCCTTTTGTTAGACCCGAATATGCATAGAGGAGTTAAAGCTGGAAGACCGGGTTCTCTGCCTCCATAGTCGATGGCGAATCCTATATGTAGGACTAGCAAATGGCACTGTGGTCACCTTCAATACAAAGGTCAGTGGTTCGGGGAGAGAAGACTAAATTCCCTTGCTGTTTGGAAATGAGAAGGAGTAAGGGCAATCAGGCATTTGTATATGCTTATGTGAGGAAACAATAGAACTGTTACCCAAACTTTGTCTTCTGTTGTAAATGAAACAAGGTCCTCATCCTATCTGCTTAGACTGAAATGGCCAGACCAAATGTAAATTAAGTGAAGTCTGAAGATTTTGGGTCAAGTAATGAGTTACAGGTTAAACCAGCCTGTCTCATTTTAAGAATGACACCATGAAAAAAGAACCTGAATTCCTTCATAAGACAGTGGTATGGTTTGGAACTGATGTAGAGTTAATGAGATGGCTTGTTCTGTAAGGTAAGTCAGATTTGCCTTGACACCCATGTGACCCTTCCTAACCAAATATAATTCATTTGTTTAAGCAAAATTTTATTGAACATCTGTTATGTGCTAGGCCTCAGGGTAAGTTTAGGAAGTTCTTAATGACCTTATGTTTTGCTAAGATAGTTTGACTTATTGACATGTTAACCAGAAGGAACATACATGTATTGTATCTATTTGTATTTTTGAAAATGTTGCTATGGAGTTGATGAAATTGGGAAAGATTAGTGTTAATGGAAACTGGGAGGTCATTTAGGAAGCTTTGCAATGGAAGCTGACATGAAAGGTTACAATAAGAATAAACAGAAGGAAGTAGATGAAAGATGTAATCTAAGAGGTGGAGTTGATAAGAGCCAACATATCCTCTGGTCATCTTCTAATAGTTCGTTAGAATGTTTTCTGTTACAGTGTCATTTATATATCATATCTAGCTAGGACTATTGTAAGAGAGGCAATAAAATATATCTGCTTTTCTGTATTTCTGCTTTTATGAAAAAGTCAAGTTTGAAGACTACCACAGCTGAGTGTAGTAGTGCGTGCCTATAATCTCAGCACTTAGGAGGGAGAGGCAGGAGAATTGCCATGAGTTAGAGGACAGCCTGAACTACATAGCGAGACCCTGTCTCCAAAAAAAAAGGTTAAAAACTTGATAATTACCTAATTGTCTTCTTTTATAAGAATATTGTTATCAAAGGTAGAAGTTAAAAGCAAGAATACTTGAGGCAAGACACTCGGAAAATTTGTATGTATTTATTTTTGAGATTGGGTCTCACTATGTACTTCAAACTGGCCTTGAGTTCATTATGTAGCCTATGCTGGCCTCAAATTCACAGTGATTCTCCTGTCTCAGTCTTCTGAGTGCTGGGATTACAGGCATGTGCCACCACACGTGGCCTAAAAGTTTTATTTGTTTATTTTTTTTCTCCAGCCTAAAAATTTTGAATGGAACAGTCCTGGTTGAAAAGCTGTGGAAAAGATGACAGTTTTTTTGGTTGGTTGATTGAGTCTTTTCTTTTTTTTTTAAGATAGCATCTCATTTCCTTAAAAAACAGGACTAGAATTTCCATTCGACCCAGCTATTCCCCTTCTTGGTATCTTCCCCCCAAAATTAAAAACAATACCACAACAATACATGTGCACCCATGTTTATAGCAGCACAATTTGTAATAGCTAGATCTTGGAAACAATGTAAATGCTCATCAACTGAGGAATGGATAAAAAATATGTATTTTTATGCAATGGAGTACTACTCAGCCATAAATAAGGATAAGCTAAAGACATTTATAGGTAAATGGGTACAACTTAAGACCATGCTCATAAGTGAAATAAATCAGACACACGTGTAAATGTGTTGTCTCACTAGTTTGAGAAGCTGAAAGAAACAGTATTTGTATATGTTTATATATGTATATAAAAAAGATAGTTAAAATAGTTGTTACTGATTTCTCTGAGTTCACTGAAGAGAAAGATTTGTGCTGGTATTGGTCAGACAACTGAATGCAGATGTCTTGTGCTCTGGGTGAATGATTTGGGGATGACAGTGTGCAATGTATGTACCATTGTTGCCCCCTGATTGATGTGTTTTGAAATTTTTTTTTCTTCTTTTTTTCCTCTTTAAAACAGATTTAAAAAAAAATGTTATTATGTGGTTCAGACTGGCCTTGAATTCACCATGTAGCCCAGGCTGGTCTCAGAGTTGAAGCTGTCCTTCTGCTTCAGCCTCCTGAGTGCTAGAATTATAGCCATGCACTACCATGCCCAGTTTAGGTATCTTGCATATATATATATATTTTTTTTTTTTCTTTCCCGCACCAGGGATTGAACTCATGACCTCTCACTTGCCAGGCAGGCACTTAGGCCACTGAGCTAAATCTCCAGCTACCGTGCCCAGTTTAAAGACAGTTATAAACATCTCTTTATAGACATGAATTTTGAAGATTGGGCCTGGGTTTTATCTTTCATTATCAAAAAGAGAAATGAAAAGGGCATAAAAAGAAAATTTTTTATTGAGATCAGGATAGTATGTAGGTTAAAGTACAAAATAGTTTATTATGAGCCAGAGTTGGTGACACATGCCTATGTAATCCCAGCTACTCCAGATGCCAAGGCAGGAGGATTATAAATTTGAGACCCACATGGGCAAATTAATGAGACCCTGTCTCAAAATAGAAAAATAAAAGGACTGGGAATGTTGCTTAATACTCCCTGGGTTAAATCCCCACACACAAAGAATTTATTGTTTAAGAATTTGCCCTTTTTTAGATCAGGGGAGAAAGGAGGTCATGATCACAGCAAGAGCATTGGAATGGAAGCAGCAGGGATTGAGAAGTTAAGAATTTGGAGTAGGTATGAGAAAATTCTAATCTCATCCCCCCAAGTTTTTTTTTTCCTGAAACCTCATCAGATATTTTAATGGTGCTGGGCATGGTGATACACATCTGTAATCCTAGCACTCAGGAGGCTGAGGCAGGAGGATCATTGTGAGTTCAAGGCCAGCCTGAACTACATAGTGAGAGTGCGAGTGATGGAGCTGAGAGTTTGTAGTAATTTTGGTTAGTTGGTTTTGAGCCTTTTTTTTTTTTTTTTGCGGCACCAGGGATTAAACTCACAACCTTGCACTTGCCAGGCAGGCGCTTAGACCGCTGAGCTAGATCCCCAGCCCATGTCTTTTCGAGACAGGGTCTCACTGTACTGTTCAGGCTGGCCTTGAGCTCACTTTGTGGCCCAGGCTGGTCTCGAACTCACAATGATCCTCCTGTCTTAGCCTCACGAGTGCTGGGATTACAGCTGTGAGCCACCACGCCCGGCTGGTTTTGAGCTTTTTTACCTCTGTTACTTTTGCTTTATATAATGATGGCTTATTTTTCAGAACAACAAACAACTAGAAATCTTTGAATGCCATGGACCAAGGGCTGTCAGCTGTCTCGCTACAGCCCAGGAAGGTTCCCGAAAGCTGCTGGTTGTAGGATCTTATGACTGTACCATTAGTGTGCGGGATGCCCGAAATGGACTCCTCCTTAGAACTCTGGAGAGCCATACCAAGACCATTCTGTGCATGAAGGCAAGTATAGTGTAGTGATCAGAGGGGTCTGGGGTGAGCGGAAGGGTATTGAATGGTATTTCCCATTTTTAAGATCACAACCATCTTGAAAAGATTTTTAATGCCTGGGTCACCAAGTAGCATGCTGCTCTTTAATAGATTAGCCAAGAAACAATTAAGAGTAGGTTTTATTGTAGAATGTGGGTACAAATCTGATGCCTTTATTTATAATCATTCTGGGAAGGTAACATCATGCATCCATCAGTATGCCTAGTGGTAGGGCATAAGTATCAGTAGTGAAAATTGGTCTAGGAAACATTTTATACCTAGTTCACGCTCATCTTGAAATAGTATGAAAGTTAGAATCTGCTAGTTCGTATTACAAGTTACAGAGCAAACTGAGACCTTATATAGACTAATGAACTCAATTGTTTCATTGAAGGTGGTGAATGACCTTGTGTTCAGTGGCTCCAGTGATCAGTCTGTCCATGCTCACAACATTCACGTAAGCTGTGTTGTTGTAGTGTAAGGAAATCTCTGATAAGAACTGGTGGTTCACGCTTAAAAGCTTCCTCAGACCTCTCGAAGTTTAAATTAAGCCTTTTTTAATCCAGTGAAAAGACTAATACTGATCCCTGTGCATATGCTCTTGGATTGAACGACCTGAAAATTCTAACCCTGTCAAAAAGATTTTTTTTTTCCCAAAACCACATCAAAAATTTTAATGGGGCTGGGCATGGTGCCAAACATCTGTAATCATAGCATTTGGGAGGCTGAGGCAGGAGGATCATTGCAAGTTCAAGGCCAGCCTGGGCTATATATAGTAAGCTGAAAGCCAGCCTGAACTACGTAGACTGTGTCCCTGTCTCAAATTCCCCCTCCACCCAAATTTTTTTTAAAATGAGTAACAGACTCAAAGCTCATGCAAAGTTTCATTTGAATGCTTCATTTAAATTGAGATAAATTGAGCAGCTGAGGCTCTCAGAAAGTGGACGTGATATGGAATTTAAAATAGAACAACTAAAAACAGCTGAGATTCTATACTTAGATCATAAAGGCAGCCCTCTGAAGCTCAGTTCCTGGTCTGTAATCCAGTGCATAATCCCACCTAAGGAGCTCATTGTCCAGGTCAGGGCCCATGAAATAATAAAAGCAAAAGTATGGTGTGAATATCCTTCATCTGAATATTGGGAACCAGAAGTATTTCAGATTTCAGACTTTCTGGATGTTGGGATATTTGCATATACATGAGATAGCTTGAGGGTGGGATCCAAGTCTCAACATGAAATTTATTTATGTTTCATATACACATAGCCCAAAAGTAATTTTATATTTTTAGTGTACCTGTGTATTGACTGGTCTGCTACATGAGGTCAAGTGTGGAATTTTCCATTTGTAATAACAAGTCTCCTCTCAAAATGTTTTGAATTTTAGAGTGTGTTGAGTTTCATGTTTTTGGAGTTATATTGCTCAACTTGTAATTCAGGAGCTGTAAAATACATACAGATAGAGTTATGGCCCTTCCTTTTCAGTAACATGAGGCTGTTTCTGTGAGGACGTAGTTCCTGTATATTGAAAAGGTAACAAATACTTGTGGGAGCACTTTAGCTATTTTTTACAGATACCCTCAGAATTATAGAACTCTCAAAAGTAGAAAGAAAAATAGGAAGGAATCTTATGTAAAATCTAGTGATCCCTACCTCTTTTCTGATGTAGACTGGTGAACTCGTGCGGATCTATAAAGGTCATAATCATGCAGTGACCGTGGTGAATATCCTAGGAAAAGTGATGGTGACTGCTTGCTTGGATAAATTTGTTCGTGTCTATGAATTACAGGTAGAATTTAGATTCACTGTTTTTTCTAAATGGTTTGGGGACATTGTTTGTCTGGATTGGTGTTGGGCTTTGGTATGGCAAGACTGGGTTGGAGCACAAGAATGCATTTTCACAAGCACACTAGATAATTACGGAATGGCTGGCTTAGGGGTCACCCCTTGGAGACATTGCTGAAGTGCATGGTGTCAAACTCATGAATGTCAGACTCCTA
The DNA here is from genome assembly GCA_004365215.1 of Cuniculus paca. Classification (NCBI taxonomy): domain Eukaryota; kingdom Metazoa; phylum Chordata; class Mammalia; order Rodentia; family Cuniculidae; genus Cuniculus; species Cuniculus paca. The sequence continues at coordinate 13,301 of RJWT010016419.1, read as the reverse complement.
AATGGTTTCTGAAAAGCAACCTGGCCTCTTAAAACTGTGCAGTTTTCCAAGTGTGCGTTTTCAAGTTTGAGATTGATCCTAAATGAACCAGTTTCACTGTTTCTAATTACCAGCTTCCCCCTAGAGGAGTGGGATTTAAGAATAACTGAAGCCTGGGACAGTAGCACACATCTATAGTCTCAGCAGAGGAGGAGGCTGAGGCAGACAGTTTTGCAAGTTCAAGGCTATTCTTGGGCAACTTAGTGAGACTGCCCCAAAAGAAAAAAGGGTTGGGCATGTAACTCAGTGGTAGAATATTTGTCTAGCATGTGCCAATCATTGGGTTCAATCCCCAGTATGAGGTAGGTGGCGGAGAGGGGCGGCAGTTGGGGACAATGACCACTATCACTAGATTGTATTTCTGTTAGGATGTTGCTAGTACTTGATGTTAGTGCCTCATAGGCAGTTTTAAACCTCCCAGAGGCCTGAAAGGGACTATGCTTTTTAAGCACAAGGTTTAAATAATCTTAAATTCTTTTTCTATTTTTTTTTCTTTTACCCAAGTCTCATGATCGACTGCAAGTTTATGGAGGACACAAAGACATGATTATGTGTATGACCATCCATAAAAGCATGGTGAGCATTATTTGCCTTGTGAGATGTTTGCCTTTGAGTATGTTAACTTGGAAGTCTACATACTGATGTTACTACTTGTGTCCTCTCAAAGTGACATCTGTTTCTGATACATACCTCAGTATTGAATGCCTTTTTATTCAGCATAATAGTGAGAAGTAACCCAGTGACATTGTTGAATATTTCATGCCTATTAATAGTGAAAATAATTACAGTAAATAATCTAAGGCCATCATTAAGTAGAAGATATATTTAAGGTGCTTCAAAAAATTGTGTAGTGCTTTTTGCAGAGGCCTTGTGCTAGGAATAGAACTTTGGAGTCAGGAGATTTGACCAGCCTGGCAGAGTTATAGCAGACCTAAAAGTAGATCTTGTTAAGCCTTACTTGATTTTATTTTTAAGTTATGAGGTGGAATCAGGATTGATGTTTTTTAATTTTTTTTTTTTTTTTTGCGGCACCAGGGATCAAACTCACGACCTCATGCTTGCCAGGCAGGTGCTTAGGCCACTGAGCTAAATCCCCAGCCTGATTGATGTTTTTTAAACTCAGTGTAGTAGAAGCCTTTCTTGTAGTGAAATTAAGATCCCTGATGCAAAATACCAGTTAGAAGCCAGAGCTCCCTGGTTAAACAGTAGGTGGTCCCCTGGGTGTGCCGAAGTTGCTCGCAGATACAGTTCCAAGAGTACTCTGAGGCACACAGCTTCCAAGTGTCCAGACTCTGAGATTTAGAAATTACTTTCCTATTCTAATACTGTGTAGCTGATTTTGCTTTAGGTTAGTGTTTTCTTTAACTGTTATTTTTAGGGTGTTGTTTCTTTGTGTGCATTTTGGTCTGATGTTATAACTTGTTTCTCCAGATTTACACTGGCTGTTATGATGGCAGTATTCGGGCTGTGAGGCTAAATCTGATGCAGAATTACCGCTGTTGGGTAAGCAGTGAAACTGTTCTTGTCACCAGATTTAGGAAATGTTCAGGCTACTTTAGATCTCCATCATCATCAGTGTAGCATTTTTGTATTTCAGTATCTAACTGTATGTATTTCACTGTAGGACAAAGAAGCTTTTATACTTCTTTAATGAAATGTCTATCATGAAATTAGATATGAAATCTACTTAAATATTGTCTTCTCAGGTTGTGTCCTAGGTGGTTTTTGTTTTGTTCTGTTATAAAAAATACATGCTTAAATATATCAACCATTAAAGAAATCTATGAAATGAAAAACACAGTTGCTTATTTTTATAACCTGTCCTTCCAACCACAGCTACCTCTCAGAGATTGCAAAGATTTCATGCGTTGCTTGTATCCTCCTTAGTTTCTGAGGAATAAGCAAATAAAAGTTTATAGTCTCTTAACTTACAAATCTAGCAGGTGTGATGGTACACACCTGTAATCCCAGCACTTGGGGAGGCTGAGACAAGGATTGTGAGCTCAGCTTGAGCAATTTAGACTGTCTCAACATAAAAAATAAGAGGGCTGGGAGGTAGCTCAGTGCAAAAGCCCTGGGTTCAATCACACCAGTATTGCAGAAAGTAAAATAATACAAGCTGGGGCCGACTCTGTGTTCAGTCCACAGTATTGGGGGAAAAAAAGTTATAAACTTCAGTTCACTGGACTGAGTGGTGTGATTTCTGTGGTTTCTATTTTGGGGCAGAGGCTGACGATTAGCCCTTACAACTTCATTATTCTTTACAAGCCTTAATTAAAAAAAAAAAATTCAACTTGAGAACAGTAGTGACCAAAAAAAAGTTCATGGCACTGAATTTCTTTTCCCCAGTCCTAACCTCCTTTTCAGCATTGGTGAAATGAACTTGACACTTGAGTTTTAGTTTGATTTTATGCTTCTCTACAGCCTAATTATTTTCAGCTTTTTTGTAGATTATCGTCTTTGCTTTTTAGTATTATTGGGGAAGGCAAACAAAATCTAGCACAGGATCTCTAGAGCACTGGAGAAAATACCTTTTGATTTCAAACAGCAGATGCAATGGTCTGACAGAAGAAAAACTCAAATTTGCATTATTTTTAGAAATAAAAACAAAACAAAACACAAAAAGACACATGTTAGAATCACAGGATTTATTACAAATGAGCCTCCAAAGAAAAGGCCAAGACAAAGCATGCTTATGCTTTCTAATATGTGAAACTGAGTCATATTTAAAAGTAAAATTAAAATTTAGAAATGGGTAATAAAAGATTCAAGTGATTAGATTGTGAGAGAAGTTAGGTTTCTAAGGCAAACTCAGTTTCTGCAACAAATATTTCCACAGATGTCATTTTCCTTATCAGGTATTTTTGTTTTCAAGTCTGTAAGTACACAGTTCTCAGAATTGTTAAATATACCCTTTTAGTATTTTAGGGAAGCTGTTTGCCTTTTATAATAAATGAACTAAGATGGAAATTCAGATTTTATGGCACTATAGCAAATACAGTTTAAACTGAATTTATGGTAATTCATCTGTAAATATTTGTTACCTTTTCCCTTATCTAACAAGTACAATAATTGCCTTAGTGCTTTCCTTTCTCACAACATTAGCGTGTTGAGTGGCTTTAGTCTTTTCAAGGTTCCTCATTACATTGATAATTAATTTGGTTGCCTTTGGTTTTGTTATATATTGTAGCCAAGAATGAATGAAACAATAAGAGGCTTACTTTTTGCTTTCATGGTATTTTTGGGATAAAGGCAAGGAGTATTCTGATCACATGTTTACTGTGCTCTTTTTTGTGTTTTTTTACTGCACTGTTTTCATCTAGTCCCCTCATTCTTTCTTCACAGTGGCATGGTTGCTCTCTCATATTTGGTGTTGTAGATCATTTAAAGCAACACTTGCTGACTGATCACACTAATCCAAACTTTCAGACTCTGAAGTGTCGCTGGAAGAACTGTGATGCTTTTTTCACGTCTAGGAAAGGATCCAAGCAGGTACATTTGTGGCCTCTCCAGAGCAGAGGCCAGCAGGTCTTTTTTGCTTTATTAGAGTGTTCAGAATTACAATACATAGGGCCCAGAGATTTTTTGTTTTATTATTCAGAGGCTTGGGGGATTTTTCAGTGAAAAAGAACCTTGGGAAAGTGTTTTCAGATGTTTCAAATCCAGTAGCTGATTCCAGTGCTTTGTGCTAAAAACTCATCTTAAAAGAGCATAGTTTCATGTAATTTAGTGGAGTACTGGCTCCTACCTGCCTTTACGTACAGATACTAAGTAGAATAGACCCGTCTGGATTTTTGTGGCTTTGATTTTCTCCTGTCTTACTACCAACTAGTCTCTCACAGCCCTTCTCCCTTTTTCCTAGGATGCTGCAGGACACATTGAACAACATGCTGAGGATGAGAGCAAAATTCATTCATGAAGTTTTTTGCCTCCCATGTTGGGAAGTCATTAGATGAACTATTTTCCTCTGGGCTCCTCACACAGGCCACTGTCTTCCTTCCCCAGGGAAATAGGGAAGAGAAAATGGTTACTGGCCAGGCTGACCACTAGCATATGTCTGGGGAGCTCTGTGGTATGATAGGCTACACTTCAAGATCTCGCTGGAGTGTTTAAACAGCCAATTTTTGACAGCCTTTAAAGAACCATGAGGCATGACATAGGGAGATTTATGTTACCAGTGTTCTCCAGATGTGCACTAGAGATCCAGATCTTAATTGGTTGCCCAGTTTGACTCCTAGTCATATGTGTATTTTATTGATAGCAGTTTTTTATTTTCATTTCATGTTCTTAATGATGGCTTAAACCTACAGTCAGGTTTTTAAGTACAAGTTTGTTCAAATGCTAAATTTTTAAGATCAGTTTTAATTTCTCTAGTTGCAATAAGTGGGTATTTAAATTGGAAGCAAATAGTTCCCTTAACAATTACGTACCTTGTGTTTCATTGTTTATCTGCTTTGTTGAAGGGCAGAGCAGGCTTTAAATGCTAAAGAACACACAGATTTTTGCTAAGCAGCTAGAGTGGCTGCTCTGCACACTATGTATTTTAGGAATTCAGAAAGCAAGTCCCATAGTGGTGATTCCTTACCCACAGCATTTTCTGGTGAACTTCTGTCCTCAGAGTGAGGTAGTGCATAGCCTGTCACCTGCCTTTCGGTCTTGCTGCTAGACCTAGGCGCTCATGCTGCAGTATCATCAGGCTGTTTGAACTGAGGTGTACCTTTATGTCCCTCTCCAGGTTCTGGAAAACCTTGTATGGGTCTGAACCCTTTGGTTTGCTCCATTGTCCGCCCCTGTCTCCCTATGCCTGGACTAAGGCAGCCATCGAGTGTTACTCCAGACTCACAGGGTGCTCTCCACCTGTCTATGGCACCCAGGATGAGAGAATTAGAATAAAGCATCGGGATCCAGTTTTTAGGGCTTTCAGTAGACTTCTTGGAGACTCATTTCTGAAGCCAGTGTCTTTGCCTTCACTTTCCCACTAGCTGGAAGAGGAGAGTGGAATATGGTGGAGGGAAAGCCTCTGCCTGTCCATTGCAAATATTCAAGCCAACAAAACCTGCATAGGCCTGCTTTGTTTTTAGAATTTCCTGGGTTCTTATTCGTAAAGCTGTACAAATGTCTTTCTAACCTTTTTGTTTCAAAGCTCAGATTTCTTCAGATAAGGAAGGGAGAAGAGCCCATGCCACATTCTGAGCTTCAGGATATTATGACATCTACTGTTTTCTTGAATTGCAGAGTAGCTGGGTTATTACACCCTACCAGTGCATGCACACATCTGCATGCCTTCTCTCAGGCTCTAGGGCAACGACTTTACCTAGGGTTCCTAGATAGTCTGCAGGAGGCTCTTCAAGCCCCAAAAGTATATACAAGATAATGTGTGTGGGTTTTTTCCAGTAAAGGCTCCAGTGGTTCTGACTAGAGCCAGAACTAATTTAGGAACTACTGCTAAATAATGGATGACTGGCCTCACAACCTATTAATTATGTTCTTGTGAGTATCCTCTTTTGTTAACCACACTAGTTAGATTTGCATGAGCTGAAGAGAGAACAGGGCTCTTGTAGATAAAGTAATCATGCAGTTTCTGGGTGTGAGATTAACGATCTTTCCCCGCCTCTCACCTCTGTATCCTACAAGGGTGAGCACAGAAGCCATGCTGTTCTGTGGGTTTGGAGTAGTGGTTTCCCAGGAAGGTCCATTTGGGTTCGTTGCTAACCCTGGCATTTTCCTCTGGGCTGCAGCGACACATTGCCACACAAGTAGGGCATAGTGTTCACAGAGCCTCACCCAGGAAGAGCATGGTGTGTTTGTGCAGGAGGAAAGGGGAACATGAGATGTCAGACAGCTGTGGGAACTTCTGAGGGTGTTACAGGCCGATGGAGTCGGTAAAAACTGAGTTGTGCTCGGGTTCCATGTGGTAGAATTGTGTGCATGTATCTGCCTCTGTGTGCATGTGTGAAAGTCCCTCTCTGTGTGTATATACTTCTGGGCACCTATATTTGATATCTTTCCTCATCTCACAAAGTCCTCTTTGAAGCAGTGGCAGTAATATATTCTTTCCAAGGACACATGGAATTCTTAATACCAGATTAACGAGTTATTCAAAATGAACTGTTTTAGCTCTCCGTTGAGAAATAAAGAAACCCTAAGTATCTTGGCTGCTGTGGTTGTGCTGCTACCCCTAGTGGTGTAACTTTGGCTGCATTTTAGTCTCTCATGGCATCATTACAGTCGTGGCCTCTCTTTCCCCTCACAGAAGAGCTATGGCTCGGGCATCTGTGCTGACTTTGGTGGGTAGCAGCCTCATGAAGGAAGGAAACTGTTCAGTGACTGATAAAAGCTGACACATTGGAGGCCAGTTTTTAGAATTTTTTGGTTTTTGCCTGTTTTAGTATCTTAAAACCAAGAAAACCATAGAATAAATCCTCTTGTGTGTATATGCTGGTGTTTTCATGGCCATTTGTTCTGATAAATATCAGTTACTTCAAGTTTTATGCATAAGTTTTTAATTAGGCTCAAAATATATTTTGGTATACATTTACTCAGTTATAAGACAAATACAAAGCAAAAGAAGAGCAAAAAACTGTCTTGCCCTGCTGTTACTTGAGTTTGAGAGGAAGTTTCTTACTACTACTCCTGCTTTTGTGGGGAAGTTTTCTCAGAAGAGTTAGTAGTTGAGCGTTTAGCTAATGGCTTACATATAATTTACAGGTACAACTGTTGCTTTTTAAGTATTTGCCTAACAAAGGTTTTGTTCTGTCAGTTTTCTCAAGTAGATTCTACAATGGACAACTAATGATGAGGTATGTGGCTGACTTGGTGAGAGTAGGTGTACACTTAGAAGAATGATTGGTATTTTAGGGAGCGGAATTCATTGGAGGTTGAAGTGTAGTGTGATGTGGGATTTGAACAGCACATATTCTCTGGTTTGCTCTATTAGGTGCAGTTTCCATATGCTGACTTAGTAATGTTGTTCTTGTCGCCTGAAGGAGAGCTCCTAGGATTATTATGAAGATGGTGGTTTCATCCCTGTACTAAGTCATTAGGATCCTTGGTGTTTAACAGTAATAGTCAGATAAGGAAAGAAGCTGTTGTGGAGGAGATTAGAGTTCCACATACAAGTGAGTTGCAATCCTCATGTAAACCAGATCCACTACTTATCAGACAGTAACCTCTATCTTCACCTCCAGCCTCAAATATGCAGACTTGCCAGATCTTTCCCAGATTTGCTCTAAACTCAAGTTAGTAGCTAAATAATTGGAGCCAGAGGGGGTCAAGGAGGAAAAACTGTTGAAGATCTTTCTTCTGTTAAAGAGAAATATATGGCCTAAGCTACTCCAACACCTTTGATTTCTGATTTTTTTAAACATTGAATATGGTTTAGAAGAAGGATGCGATTCGATGACACTTGACTGCAAAAAATGTTTATAAACAAATAGCCTAGCCTTCTTACATTTTGGTATAAAGTTGTGAACTTCATAACTTTGTAAAACAAGATATAATGCAAATACAAGAGGAAAATAAAGTACTTTTACTAATGACTGTTTACTTATATAATCTTTTCTGCATATTCAGTCAACCCTTTCTTTTCCGGCGTGGAGAATCTGAAGGAACTGGGTGGGAAACACAGGATGCTTATAGATGAGCTGCAGACCTTGGTCCAGATAAGCTTGACAACAGGTCAGTCAGCAGAGGAACTCTGATTAAAAAACTGCATCGCTGCTTCATTATCCCGGTCACTCCCTCCAGTCACAGGCCACCCATTTATTCTCTGCACCAGCTATTCCGCCTTCTTCCTTCTGTACCTTGGAAAGTATCTGAGTGGTTCCTGTGCTCAAGAAATAACAATAGGTATATTCTAATGGGCCTGAAGGCTTGTTTTTATCTGAACTTCTGTTTTATTCTAGAATTAGGGCTTTCTGCGGTGATACGTGAATGTTGACTGGAAGCTGTGGCCATGCTCTGTGCTGTCTAAATGGGAGGGGAAAAAAGAAAACAGTAGAACCAGCCGTACACATGCTTTTATTTAGATCAACTCTTTGCAGAATGCAGCCAAACTTGTGAGTCAGAAACCCAAAGTATCCATCTCTATACCACTGAGTTAGTGTGGCCCAGAGCGGGCCACCCTGAAACAGGCAGATCCAAGTAGAAGTTTGGTGACTCCCACAGTGAGGAGAGCAGAGGCTGAGGGCAGCCCCCACATGAGCGAGTCCCCAGCCGTTGGCATGTGCTTCTGCAAACAGCCTGGTGCAAGCTGAGGCTGCTCAGCATCGGGCCTTGGCGAGGCCGCATACCACTGAGGCAGACACTTGCCTTCATGTGGCAAAGGGACAAAGCTGTTCTCCCGAGGGTCAGGCTGGTCACGATAGCTGACCGTATGAACCAAGGTGGAGGAGGACAAGAACAAGGAGGTGCTGCCTGGAGGCCTTGGGGGTTGCAGCTACTGGGTCCTTTGAGGTAAGTGGCTCTAGCTATACTGGGTAGACTGACTCCTGAGAGGTCCTGCATGACCTTGGATAAGGCCAGCCCCGTTCAGGCGTACATGGTGAGCTGTAGCCACTGAAAGAGGAAGTCCCAAGGTCAGAGGGTAGACAAGGAAAGAGAAACCTTAGCTGTACAGATCTTATGGGATGGAATATTTTCAAAGGACCAGTGGTTTATCACAGACTTCCCCATATATTTCTGAGAAAGGTATGGGAGCTGTGGCCTCTTTGGAGCCCTCCCCTGTACCTGTCTGTGAGCCACATTCCCTGCCAGGCTTCCCTCTGTGTTCCCTTCCTGTCCCGTGCCTCCCCCAGGGTTTGGAAGTGAGAAGCACACAGTGGGTCCTGTTGGCCTCATTGGTTCCTCCACCTTGAATTGCATGGTGCAGGGAAAGTGTCCATTATGTTTTACCTCTAGAACATTGAGTTTGATGATACCATCTCCATCCTTGTCAAATGCATTGAAAGCACCTGTGGGAAAGAACACAGACCAGAGGCCAGTTACAGGTTCACTCTGCCTCTGCTGCTGGAACTTTTCTTAAGGGGACATTGTCTGCAGGCAGTGTCATCGGTAACCCTTCCATGGATGGTCAGGCAGAGATTCCTACTGCCTCAGCTGTCCCTACGGGAGGAGGCTGGCCCACTTACGAAACATGCCCTCCAGCCTGACGAAGCAGCAGATGAAGCTGTCGAAGTCAATATTCATGTGTCTGTCTGCATAACGCATGGTGATGATGTTATAGAGCTGGCTGTTGAGATGGAAGCCTGTGGAAGGGTCAGGCAAGAGAAGAAAGGGGAGTTGGGGTCCGCACACCTGTATTCTGTTTCCCTGCCCTGCGGCCACCCTGGCTTCAAGAGAGAGTCCCCTCTTTTCTCTAGAAGGGCCCTAGCAGCCTGGCCCCACTTCCCTCCCACCACCTGCGTCGTTCACTGCGTTGCGCATCTCATGGCTGTTGATGGTGCCAGATTGGTCTGTGTCATAGTGTTTGAAGATTTTCTGGGAATAAAGAATTTGAGGACAGAGGTCACACACTGAATCCCTGAATCAAGTCCACCTTCAGTCCCACATTGCACTCCCATCCCACCTGCCAGGCCTTGATTTTCTTCCACAGGTGATGGAACTCTTGCAGGTTCAGCCTCCCAGAGCCATCTGTCTGAGAAGGGAGGTCAGGTCTACAGGCACATAGCAAAGTCCCCCAGACAGGGAGGGGTGGCCCATAGGAAGCCTCTGCATGAGCTCCCTACTCACTGTCCTGTCCTGTCCTGTCATCAACCCTCCCCTCCACTCCCACCATTCAAAGTTCCCACTGGCTCAGTAGCCCATGGAGTCCGTTTCTAAGGACCCCTCTGGCTTGGAAGAATCCCAGGCAAAACCTCAGGCCTGAGGTAAGTGCTGGAGATAAAGGCCAGGTACAATTCATGTCTTTCTCCTCTGCCTCTTTCAGACTGGCATCTGGTGCTGAGTCAGGGTCTCTTTCCTTGGATACAAATTTGGGCCTTCTGGCTAACTAGACAGCCCTATTGTGTCCCTGACCCAGGTGGGGAGAAGCCAGAGAGTTGGGAAGGGTTGGCAGGAAGGATACATCCATGAGGGCAATCATACTACGGCAGGACTCCAGTGTGAACCCTTGTGTCTTCAGGTCCTTATCTGCAAGAGAGAAGAGTGAGGGGCTGCAGTCAGACACCCAGCCCCCCTGCCTATCCCCCCATGTGATTTGAATAGCTCACGTTTGTTCACGACAGTGTTAAGGACATTCTTGAGCTCATCTGCAGAGATTTCCATGTCCTCGAGGAAGAGAAGAGAGTCATGGTTCACAAGGAGAGCAGCTAATAGCAGAGGTGTTGCAAAGCAATCCCAGCTGTCCACATTAGTAACATCCCTATTGGTGCTGTTCTAGAAGGGAAGCTGGGGCTTTTCTGAGGAAGGCAGAGGCCCAGATAATGCACCCTCGGCTGTCCAGCCTGTAGTGGGCAGTCATAGCCACCCAGCAGATGTGTCAGTCTGAAGCCGAAGGACCTGGGGATTTTGTGCTGTGCACAGAAGCGAGCTCCTGTGGGATCCTAGGGCTGGAGGTACTTACATCACCTGCTATCTGCTTGAAAATGTTGTGAAATTGCTGCTGTTCCTCACTTTCATGGTCAGTGTTGCCAGGCTGTGGCTGTGGAAATAAGGAAAATTGGTTCACAGGAATCACGGATGAGTGAATTGGGAGGAAAGCTCCCGGAAAGATGCCAGGGTGCCCGAAACAGATGCAGGTAGCAACAGGAGCCAGCATCAAGCTGATTAATGGTCTTTGCAGTCCATCCTGGTGAGCTGGAGTGAGAATTGAGCCCTCAGTGGCTTCTCACATCTCACCAGGGCTGCCACCTCGCGTGTGAGCCATACCGACATGCAGACATTACCCCCTTGGTTCTCCCCAGCTAGAGCCTTCACACCTGATCATTCCACCCAAATGGCCCCACAGGTCAGAGGGGTTGAGCATTCTGATTCCTCTAGCACCTGTGTCATCAAGGTCAGGTTCTTGAGGATCCCCCTCCCACTCTGCTGAGGGGCAGCCCAGAACAGAGGACCCCTAAGCCTCACGTTCTCTAAGCTGTATGTGACCACACCTTCCCACTCCAATATAACATCCTCCCAAGTCTGGAGGAGCCCATTTCTGATGTCAGCCCCACTCTTTGCTTCTAGTATTTTCTACTCTTGTGAAGAGCTTGAGCCAGGGATATAGCATTACAGCCAAGCGTGAGGTCGTGAGTTCAATTCCCAGTACCCCCCCGCAAAAAAACTTTAGGACTGAAGACAGTTGTGCAGTCTCAGCTCTCTCCAGTTCTCTCAGCCTTTGCCACCACCCTTTCTTGCTGTCCTGGCTGGCTGAGCTCCAATGGGGGAGGCTCGACTTGTCATTTCAGTACCAGGACCAGTTTGGTGTGGCAGCCAACCTTCAAGATGTGCACCCAAGCAGCAGGCCAAGTTTAGGGGAACTTAAATGACAAAGGGTCAGTGAGACATCCAAACCCTGCATGTTTGAGACCTCCCTGGCAACCCCTCCACATACCCAGGAGCATTGGTGGCGCTCTGGGTACACAGTGCTAGACCCCATTCATGCCACATGCTCAGAAACCTGTGGGGATTTCTCCTCTTTATCGGGGCTTGCATTGTCTTTGCCCTCCTCTGACTCGTGGTCCACACCCAGCTCCTTGTTGCTGTTTGCTCTGTCTGAAACGAAGATGATGGGCTGGAGAGAGGAGGGAGATGGGGAGGGGTAGGAAGGAAGCAAGGGTTATGGGCTGAGTGGTGCATTGAGGCAGCTTTGTCTAGTGAGAAGAAAGACCTCAGTCCAAGCTCCAGTTCTGCTGCCAGCAAGGTGTATGACTGGGTAAAGATGCCGAGCCTCTCTAGGCCTTAGTTCTTTGTCTTTTAAAACCCACTCCAGCAATCCTCAGGGAAGAGGTAACACATCCAGAAACGCTGAGACTGCTAAAAGCAGAATGATCTTGGGCTGTGGTTTTGAAATATTCCATAGACTTTTCAAAGTGGAAATAACTTCAAATTAAATTTCCCCAGAAGTCCAGCATAAATAAAGCCATTTTGAACACAGATTCTTGGATTGAGGTAAGCAGAGCTTTTTGCCCTCGGTACCCACATCGCCCTGACAGCAACCAAAGAATCTCTAGGGAGACACAGAGTGAGACTGAGAAAAGACAATGAGTGGCAGGATCCATGTGTGGTCACAACACCGACCAGCCCTGCTCTTCAGGGAGAAATGTCTTCACTAGCCTCGGTTGCTCAGTCATTAATGGGCATGAAAAACTTGCTTTTTCCTCCTTCTGGGGCTCTAGTGGGGATGAAATGAGATGCTGAATGTAAAATTGTACTGAAAAAAACATTTAAAGTGCTACACAAATATCAGGTATTTTCAAGATACACTCATGCACGAGGAAAGGGCTGGGAGATGTTATGCCAGCGGGTGGGGCGTTCACCCCATAGCAGGAGGAAGGCATCACTTGGGTTTGGAGGCTGCTTTTCAGAGAACTGTGGGATAAGCAGTCTCAGAGCTGACTAAGGGAGGCCCCAGAGTCTCCCCACACTGCTTGTCAAGGCCAAGTCAGGTGGGAAGGCCTATAAAAATAGCTCCCCTGACTCTGGCTCTCAGCAGGCCCCCAAAGCCCTTGCTCTGCCTTCTAAGCAAAGGTCTTGCCCAAGCAACAGGAGCTTGTGGAGGTCACAGTCTGAGGGGGAACATGCCAGTGGACACGGCATAGTCATGAAGCATCCCTGCCTGGTACTCTCAATCAGCCCAAGTACAGGTCTAAGAGAAGCAGGGTTAGGAGACACAGGTCTTGTAGTAGACAAATAGTTTTTGGTTTCAGTTCCCTCATTAGTTGTGTGCACTTGGGGAAGTCACTCACTTCTCAGGAATTTCTCTACATCTGTCCTCTTAGCACCTACCCCGTAGATGCTGGTGTAACTGTAAAAGAAGGGTCATCACCTGCACTCATGTTGGCCAGTGGTGGCTCCGGACTGGAGCAGTGCTAATCTTGGGGGAAGCCCTGTGTTGGGTCCCCCAGGCACCTTCATAAAAACAAACACCAAACCCCTGATGGCTGATGCTAGGCCAGGGTTCAATCTGTGGAACCAGAGCCTGGCTCTGGCACTGACTCTGCCTTGTCCTCAGGTGGGTGAGTCAGTTTGTACTTTTCCTCTTTCCTGAAAATGAGGATCGATAATGGCGCCAACTTCCTAGGATTCTCATGAGGACTAAGTTAACCCAAGGAAAGCAGCTC